>CM040188.1:69691169-69751169 GCA_022606455.1 Callitettix versicolor | reverse complement strand
TCTATGACAGTGAAGCTCTTGCCAGCAGGAAGCGAAGGGTGCTTCCAGGATCCAGTGCTGTTGAAACACATTGAGGACACCAATATACTGAATTACAATCTTTTTTTTAACGTTCATACTTTATGCCAGTTAGACTGATGAGGACGAGGGATCAGCGTTAACGATCAGTGAAAGCAACGGGGGTAACTGCGGCTAGTACTGAGAAACACAAGGTGCGCAATCAAGAGACACAGCAGACTTACGGGTGTTTTACCCTCGACAACCAAGTCACTAGGAACTAAAATCCAAGAAGCTTGGTTGTACAGTGTCACGCGCCACCAAATACCTTAACATCATGTAATCTAATCTAAATATGTGTTTATAATTACTGCAGTTTTACTGGAATAAAACCTATTGTAAATTTGTTTTATATAAATTAATCATTCCTATTGTTAAGATTTTCTCAATGAACGAAATTTAATTCCTGTCATATTTTTTACCAAGCACGCACTATTACAAAGGATTTGGATCAATAAAATTGTAAAAGCTTTGTCATTACGTTTTGTTTACAAAGACAGAATAATAACAACGATAAGAAAATCGTTTAACGTGAATCGTTTTTCGGTTTGCTAAATTGATCAATGAAATTGTTTGTCTTTATTGGTAATGAAAAGTAGGTTTCTGACGTGACTGTACAGGTGGGAAATAGTAGCGGCTATACGCACCAAAACACTGCCTGCTGTATCACGCTCACGTAATCAATAAGACCTAAGCTCTAACTCGGAACCTGTTACAGTAAAACTGAATCTGATTCCCTAACGTCTCGCCTGGAATTTATATTGGTTCACCCGACAGGAATGTAACCTTCGCATGCGGTCGGTGGAGAGGGGATGGATCTAATAATTGGAAAAATAAAATGTCAAAGTAGAAACGAGACGGTTATTTTTTACCGACGATGTAAACTACGCTGTTCGGCTATGTAACCGATCCAATCTGTTCTATTCATTAACCAGGGTGTTTCGGGACTTGAAGTCATCTCACCTGTTCCAATATTGATTTCAATTCCTATTGCCATCCCGATGTTGTAGGGATTGTGGGTGTTGACAGTGCCAGCTAGATATTGCCAGGCAAATATTAGACTACCTTTAGATGAACATGAGCGTATCAAGTCATATTTGAATATGTTATAAAAAATATGTTACAAAATATTGTAAAAGTAATTGTGACACAGTTAGTTGTATTGCTGGCGTAAGCTTAATGAAAGCAAATTTTATAAAACATTTAGCCTAATAATAATAATAACAATATCACGAAAGTAACATTTTTATATATTCTTTTTTTATTCATTACTGTTTACCCATTTGTCAATCGGTCAATGGTTTTCTAATTCGCAGATTTACGGCGTAAATAGAATGACACACATTAGCGCTTACCCCCACTTCAATTTAGCTTATATTTCGTTATTTGTTAATCTATTCCATATATGTAGATTTCATTATATTGCAAATCAAGGGCAATAACCCATAATTAATGTATTATTAATAATATAATAAGCAGGATATAAGCATAAGTAAAATTATAGAAAAGCGTGATTTTTTAGAATTACTTAGTTAAAGTTAAAATAATAAAGGATGTGTGATAACTGTTCAGTTCATTTTAGCAAAGAATTTGTGCAAAATATTACAAGAATTAATTTTTGTAAGAGAGAATCAAGTTGTACACAAACTGCAAACCTTTGAAATTATTCCGTGTAGCATTAAGCTTTCGCATGTTTTGTCAAATTTGATTCACTTTAATCCCTCAAAAGGGTGTTCAAATACACTATCGGTGCTCACTGGTCGCGGGTCTGAGTCTCACAATCATGGCCGCTTTAATAACTTACTTTCCAACATAAATTAGCAAATTGTATTGTTTTTAGAATACGATGTTATGTTAAACACATAAATTGTGTTTGAAAAGAACAATTGTTGCTCTAAAATCAAAATTTTAATAAAGTCGAAAATTTAGAAACTAGCCAAAAGAAACACATTAATTTTTGAAGCGAAGCTTTTAGTGTTAGTTTTGGCGAGAGGAGTGAATAAAAAAAAGTGTACCGAACAGAAGAATATAATGGAAATATGGAACGAACGAGCGAACGAATTTCGTCTCTCTGTCTTTCTTCTTCTTCCTCCTTTTCGATAACAGTACCCGCGTATTATACGAAAACGTTGTGTTGTTTTGTTTTCGGTATTTATCCTTAGTTGCAGAACACGTGCACGTTGTAACCGATTATAATACATTCGAAATTAATATTAATGTTTATAATAACTGTTTTTATTATAATTGTTTTTAACAACAAAACCTGACACTCTAGCCCAGGGGTCTCCAAACTTTCCAGCCTTAGGGCCATACTGATTACTCCAGTAAGTTCCGAGGGCCAAAACCTTATTATCATTGTTGCCGGTGGTAAAAAGTGAAATAGTCCACTGATGAAAAAAAGTCCGAAAAAGTACGCAACGTTTAAAAAAGGCTGCAAATCGGAATAAAATTAGAATACTTCAGTAAACTAAATTTAATTTGCTATAAAAAATATGTTCTCTAAAAGGAGTTTTCAAGTATGCTAGCTCTCCGCGGGCCGGACAAAATCTGTCCGCGGGCCGGATGTGGCCCTCGGGCCGTAGTTTGGAGACCCCTGCTCTAGCCTATCAGCTGTTCAATGAAATTGGCTGATCATTATGAATTAATATAAAAACAACTGATCTTCTACTATAACTACAGTAAATAATATCTAAGCTAGGTTTAGGTAAATACATAGTTTCAAGATATGTTTACAAATATCTTGTTTTGCATAAATAAATAAATATTTATTTATGCAAAACAGGATATTTGTAAACATATCTTGAAACTAATTATGTATTCAGGAAAAGATATCATTAGCAAAAGCATCGCTTCTGTCGGTAACTCCTTGAGTTCCATACGTGTACCATTTTAAATTCTTAAAAACTATCGAAACTTTCACAATTTATAGTTTTTGAAAATTTTATTTCCCCATTATAACACGCACTACTTTAGTAATTATGGCTGCCAACCAATAATACCTATTTTGGCTATGACTGCTATGGTGAAATCAGAAATGGCAAAATAGTTATGAATGTTAAAGAATTATGAATGTTTTGAATCTCACAAAAACTGCTTTGTTTTGTTTATTTGTGACATTAAAAGAAACTAAAAAACTGTTGATTTGTTTTTATGATGTCAATAGAATGTGTTACTTTTTGAAAATTCGTTTATATCATTTTAACGATACTATTATTATTTCAACATTTTATAAAAAATGTAGGCTGTAATGTATGCCAGTTACACTAATGAAGACAAGAAGTCAGCATTAAAGTAAAGGATAAAACCACGTCAGTAACTGCGTCTAAAACCCACCATCTTGAGGTGCGCAGATCAAAGGCGCAGTAGACTGATCGGTGTTTCAGCCACACAGACCACCGATTCTTACATATTACGTATTAGTTGTAAAATATAATTTTTATTTAGTTAATTAATTATTTTTAAATGTTTTAATTATTATTAGGCCTATATTTTAATTATTGTTTGTGTTTTTCTAAAATTTAAATAAATTCAGAATGTTTAAAATATACTTCAGCTTGAGATAATAAATGTTCGATTACAAAAATAAAGATAAAGGTAATTAGTTGTTAACAGTTTTGATTTTATCGGGTTAATATTGTACTACAGGAAGTACAAATGTGAAAGACTGTATTAAAATATTAAACACGATTTATGTTTCATAAGGAAACACTTAAGATACTCAAGGGATACAACGAATGGGGAGCAAGGATGCTATCCTTAGTCGTTTATTTGACGCACTCTGTCACATCTATGTAAGCAAAATTTAATTTATCTATGTAATACCGAATGTTCCTCTTTAAAACCATACTTATGTAGTTTCTAAGGTCTAAAACAAGTTTTTTACCAGTTTTTTTACAATATTTTTATCAGTCTGTCCAACACAGTTTCGTAACAACCCACAAGTAAAATTGGTTATAAATAATTTATTAGAACATTTCAGTACTTCGATCTCTGGCTGCACGTACGTGATTCGACTACGATTGATTAAATATTACTAAAATCAATTATTGAAGTGTTGGGTTTTCAAGAAACAAAGTAATTGTTCGATATTTTTAAGTTCGTTTACTTTTAAATTTTAATTTTCGATAAAATCGTCCTACATTTTGCCCGCGTATTTGAGAGCATTTATATTCAACATTTATACATGTATTCATTTTTTTAATATACTTACATTTTTTACGTAAATGTTATAGAAAATTTTCAAAATTAGACAAAAAAATGCTATTTCAAAAAAAAATTGCAACAAAAATTTGATTTCGGTGAAAAAAATTCATAATTTTTTAATTTTTGGTATTTCCTAAGTCAATATATTTGATAATACGTGCATTTCCAAACCATTAAAAACACTTGTGCAGAATTTATTTAGAGTCATATTAGAGACATTACATTAAATTTTAATGAAAAACACTTGTTCAGAATTTAATTTATTTATAGTAATAATAGAGACATTACATTGAATTTGAAAAAAAAAATACTTGTGCAGAATTTATTTGGGGTCATAATAGAGACATTACATTGAATTTGAATAAAAAACCCTTGTTCATAATTTATTTAGAATCACAATAGAGACATTATATTGAATTTGAATAAAAAATACTTGAGCAGAATTTGCTCAGAGTCATAACAGAGGCATTCCATTAAATTTGAGTAAAAACATAAAAACGCTTAACGCTTTAGTGATATCTACAATTATATACTCAAGCCGGGTGTAAAATTGTTCATCCCTCCTACGTTTCCAAAGTTGTAAGCCTAGTTTGTCTTTAGAACTAAGCTCGTCTCGTGCTTCCCTTTGTTGACTGAACCACGTTCGTCATTGATTCCAAATACAGGCACTCGCACTTTGACTGTTACACATAGAAGCATACCCTTTCTCCTTCACTTCCTAATGTAATGAAAGAAGTCTATCTGCGGTTCAACTTTTGCAAAGTTTGGAAATATTTGTCAACAGAGGGTGCCGTTGATAATAATGTAAAGTCGTATTTTTTAGGGAATTTCCACTGAAGTGTATTACTGAAGCAGCCATCAAGATGAGGCCGCGCATTGTGGTATATCATTAACTATAGAACACGTTTAAAATGATAGTTCAAAAAATTTATTTAGTAAAATCTACTTATATCTTCAAGTAGTAGCTGTTAAAATATTTTCATAGGTCATTTTCTAATTAAAGGCATTGTTATAATATCTTATTTTTTCTTAATCATTATATTTTCCTATTTGTTCGATTTTAGTTACAAATACGTTTTAAATTTAAAATTAAGTACGCTTGTTGGTTCGTAAATATATATTAAAAATATTTGAACAAAATTTATTAAAACAATTTTGAGAAATTGTATTCGCATTTTGTTATTTTACAAACTTGAGATTTTAGAAAATATTTTTTGTTGGTTAGAGTTAAATTTAAAATAAATTTGAAAACTAGGTTTTCGCGATTGAACACTGAATTTAAAATTAAAAAATAATATTTCTAAAATTATGTGAAACTACGCAGTTACGATAAGAACAAGAAAAGTGCAACATAGATCACATTAAACAACAATATTTATTTCTGGTATCTACCCAAATCAATATTTCGTAAGGTCACCAAATGTTTCACATTCAAAATTATGACAAAGAAATGTCTGCTACGACAGTATGGTTGGCGTAGCGAGCAGGGTTGTTTTGAAAATAGGCTCACTTATCGTTATAGACATGTTAAACAATGAATCTGTGTTTGCTTCATTGTTTGAAAATTATTATAGCCTAATGTTAGTGATGGTAAAATGTGTTAGCAGTTAAATACGTATGTTTTTTGAGCGTGTTCAAGTCGGGGAAGAAATACAGTTACAAGATAACCTATGAAAGTTTGTTACAGTCAGATAAGTTTCTTTATAAACATAAACACGATTGAAAATGATGTTATGAGTAATAAACAAACAATAACGTAATAAATAATCCTGACATGCAGCTGCCTCGCTAACTGATAGAAGCAAACACGTAAAATATATTTTAATGTATTTTTTTAAAATTTGGTTTCACAATTATAATTAGCATTACGATCTACGTATACTATCACTTTAAACTATCAAATTACATTGAAAATGCAAAAAATGAACCTTGAAAGATTACAGTTAAATTTATTTTCTTGGTTTCAATGAATTTCGAAAATTTATAAAACTACTTTCTGCAGTACTTTCAGTCAAGATATACCATTGCCCGGGAAATTCAAAAGTTTACACCGTGAATGTTCTGTGTAAACAGGTGTAATTTACTGATAAATATTTAATTCACGAAATATTTTAAAAGTGCACTGCTTCTGCACACCTACGTTAAAATTCAGATTTCAGCGCATGAAATATATTTTGCTGCAGATCACACACACACACACACACACACACACACACACACACACACACACACACACACACACACACACACACACACACACACACACACACACACACACACACACACACACACACACACACACACACACACACACACACACACACACACACACACACACACACACACACACACACACACACACACACACACACACACACACACACACACACACACACACACACACACACACACACACACACACACACACACACACACACACACACACACACACACACACACACACACACACACACACACACACACACACACACACACACACACACACACACACACACACACACACACACACACACACACACACACACACACACACACACACACACACACACACACACACACACACACACACACACACACACACACACACACACACACACACACACACACACACACACACACACACACACACACACACACATACACACACACACACACACACACACACACACACACACACACACACACACACACACACACACACACACACACACACACACACACACACACACACACACACACACACACATATACACACACGTACATTTTTTTTTGTTTTAACATCCAACTATTGTGCACACTTGGGCTAATGCAGATGATGGGATGATTTATAGCGTATGAAAATGCCAAGCCATCGCCGGGAATCGAACCCGGGTCCTCGGGGTGAAAGCCTAGTACGCTATCCACTAGGCCACCGAGGCGGCTCACACACACACACATGTACAAACACACACATACACACACACACACACACACACACACACACACACACACACACACACACACACACACACACACACACACACACACACACACACACACACACACACACACACACACACACACACACACACACACACACACACACACACACACACACATACACACACATACACACATACTCTCTCTCTTACACACACATACACACACATACACACACACACACACATACACACATACACACACAAAACCAACAAATAATTTCCTTAATATATATATATATATATTAGTTTAACGATGATTACGATGCAAGAACCACATTTTTTTAAACGTAAAACGTCTGATGTTTTTAAATATTTGATATGCTTACCAAACTACTGCATTAATAAAATCGATTTTTGTGCCAAATTTTAGGGGTCGTAATCGACGCACATTACAAGTTCTCTGTTGTGGGACTAATAACGATGACCGCACTAATGGATTTCAATGGAAATTTTCTCTACCAGTTATAAAATGGAATCATATCTGTTAATTAATAAAAACACACAATGTGAATAATAAATTCTTATATGATAAGCTGCAATACTATTGCTGACATAAGCCAATGTAATAGTAATGTAAATTGTCATAAATTGGCAGTAAGTAGTCACAAAAACAACTGTCTCGTTTACATGACAGAAACGAATTTTCAAAAACACTGAACTATATCAGACAATGCGATATGCAAAAACTGAATTTTGCACCAAAATGGCTTCGGTAATTAGCTCAAATAAGTTCATTAAGCAATAAACCGGATTTTAACAGTTCTAAAATATTTAAATTAATAATTACTATTTTCAAATTGCATTATAACCTGACATTGGAATATAATTTACTTGTTATTTGTTTTAGTAGCTTTTACAGTGATTACGATAGTAAGATCAGATTTCAAGAAAAGGATTCAAAAGTGCAATTGTTTTTTTGATATTAAAAAATGGTAACGTACTGATTTTCCTGGGAAAGTGTTACGGAAACTTAGGTCTACCAAACTTTATTATTCCGTAGCGAATGTTCGTTTACATAATGTTATTCAATGTTATTGTTTCTTAGAAAATATACTTCCACGACAAGAGCAAGAGCAATGTGTACAATGACTACTTTATCAAATTTTACATCTTCACATTGTTCATATCCGGTCTATAATGAAGGATATATTTAACTATTTTTAAAGCGGTAAACACTTTATATAAAATAACATTTAAATGATGAAATACGAACAAAAAATGAAATAAATTTAAATCATGCGTTTAATTGTTGAAATGAACTAAACAATGAACGCATTGCAATAAATAACAAAACATTGTACGAGGTATACAACAACACAACAATGCAGACTAGAAGGATGTAAATCGCCAGGAGAAATGAAATAAAGTTGAGGTCGAGTATGATATATGGACGGGGTATAACGACAACAGATGGCGGCAGAACGGATATGTGAAAAGGATGAATGATGAAAATTCCCAAAAGAGTAATGCATTGAAAATTACAATGGAGATTTAAAGGGGGTTATATAATGGAGAAATAATGGTTCACGGGGATTGGCGCATATTCCTATAAAGACTGGCATATTGCAAGGTGGTAAATTTATTTACATCGGCCCGTGTTTTAACAGTGACACGCCTATATTCAATTAAACAATATAAACACAATTAATATCTTGTACAGTTCCTATTAATTATCACTTAATAGTTGTCCTAATTATTAGTTAACAATATTATATATATTAAACAATTTATTTAAAAATGTATTACTTGACTTGTTTCTCTTACATTAATGTATTAAAGGAGAGTATGATAAAAGTGAAATTATTGCAACACGAATATTTCTGTTTTGTAACGCTTTAAATTAGTAAATTTCTGTTTCATTAAATCATAAATTTTTCATAGATACTGATTCAATTTTGAATAATAGCTTTACAGTTCAACGTTCTCTGTTACGTCGAAAACAAAATAATCTATAATACATTGCTCATAGATACTGATATAATTATGAATAGTAGATTTATAGTTCAACATCCACTGTTACGTCGAAAACAAAACAATCCATAATAAATTTTTCGTAGATATAAATTATATATTGATATAATTTTGAATAGTACATTTACAGTACAACGTTCTCTGTTACGTCGAAAACAAAATCAACTATAATACATTGTTCATAGATAGTGATGTAATTTTGAATAGTAGATTTACAGTTCAACGTTCTCTGTTATGTCGAAAACAAAATCAACTATAATACATTGTTCATAGATAATGATATAATTATGAATAGTAGATTTACAGTTCAAAGTTCTCTGTTACGTCGAAAACAAAATAAACTATAACACATTGTTCATAGATACATATATAATTATGAATAGTAGATTTTAAGTTCAAAGTTCTCTGTTACGTCGAAAACAAAATAAACTATAATACATTGTTCATAGATAATGATATAATTATGAATAGTAGATTTACAGTTCAACGTTCTCTGTTACGTCGAAAACAAAATAAACTATAATATATTGTTCATTGATACTGATATAATTTTGAATAGTAGATTTATAGTTCAACGTTCACTGTTACGTCGAAAACAAAACAATCCATAATAAATTTTTCGTAGATAAATTATATATTGATATAATTTTAAATAGTAGATTTACAGTTCAACGTTCTCTGTTATGTCGAGAACAAAATAATCTACAATAAATTGGTCATAGATACATATATAATTTTGAATAATATGTTTATAGTTTAACGTTCTCTGTTACGTCGAAAACAAAATAATCTATAATAAATTTGCACAGATGCTGATATTTTAAATATTAGATTTACAGTTCAAAGTTTTCGTTTATGTCAAAAACAAAATAATCGATTACAAATTTGCAATAAATTGTAAAAGAACAATACAGTTTATTAAATTAATTTAAAGATAATGTTTATTGGAAGTGGTTGTCTAAGAAGAAATATGATTGTTTAAAATAAATGTTAGGATTTTGATCATTGCTTACTTACTTTCTGGTCTTTGTGTACAATAGCAGTGTACTGGTTATTTCCAACGCGAAGATCTTAATAGACTGATTGGCATTTGACATGCAGTTTTCTTATATCCGTTGACAATTTTCTATTTCAAAACAATATGTCTTGTGAAACGTTTTTGTTTAAAAGAATTTTTAAATTTGAATTTTAAAATATTAAGGATAAACGAATTTAAGCACTGAACATAGTCGATTCCATTTTATTTATCTTATTCAATGGACCGTACACGAATTTAGATAAAATCTCTTGAAACGCATCTAATGAAATATTACAAGCTCGATAGTTTCATAGAAATAATTGAATTCTCACGTCCGTTAATTTCAGTAGATAATTGATACATTTTTAACCTCTTTTAAATATTTGAACTTGTACACGAGAAAGCACTAGCACATGCAACGAGTTGATTTAGGTGTGAACTAGAGTTGTTAATGCCAACCTTGGTACAAATATTGTTAATTGGTGGAAGTTAAACGGAATATGTAGCTGATAGCATAAAGCTTATTATTTAAGTTTAAAGACTGCAGACAGAACTGCTCTATACATAACGCAAATATTCTTGTCTCAAGGTCAACAGTGACTTGTTACGGGAGGACTTGTCTACAGCTGTAAGTAAAGTGGCGCATGCCAGGAAGTGGGTGCCTAACTATGCGCATTTTAAATTCATAAATAACTTGATGTATCTCTGTTACTAAGGAACTATAATAACTCACATAAGTGATAAAATAGTTTCATCATGCTTTGTTTTCGAATAGAATACTTAAAGACATATTATCATTTGGATTTAATATAGCCTATAGACTATGAAACACATTATCACCATAAAAATTACAATTATGGAAATTATGTAATAAATATCCAGAATATTGGAAGAATCTCTTAAAAGCAATTCTTTCAATTTTCCATATACTTTAGTCAAACGTAAAATTCATACTTGCATATATAGGCCTAGGCTACATGTTCATACTAAGACGTATGCCTCAGTGTAAATCGAAGATAAAAACAAACTTGTCGTAACGTATAGAGTTAATTTTTGTATTTTAATCAATTTACTTCCAAGCCGAAAAGTTTTATTTAAAGTTTTTTTGTTTTATTTCAAACTAAACTAAGCATTCACACACACACACTGCTTTATCTAGGATATTCAAACGTTTTCACCGTAAATGTTCTATGTAATTTTGCATGAATATTTAATTTAAGAAAATAATTAAAATTTTAAAATCCGACTTTTTTCTTTGCACCCAAGTTAAAAATTTCAGATTTTTTTTGTCGATAATCTGGTTTGCACGTAGCCGTAAATAATTCATATACTATTTTAAACACACACAACACACACACACACACACACACACATATATATATATATATATATATATATATATATATATATAAGAAAGATGCTCGGTTGGAAGGTCCCAGAGAATGAAATCCCAAAGAGAGCAGGGGTAAAATGGACGGAGGAGCAGAGGAGGATCCATGGGGACAGGATGAGGGAGGTGTGGAGGATTAGAAGGAACAAGACACGAGTCGGAGTGCTTTGCGTGATCCAACAGGGTCTATACGCAAATAATAATAATAATAATAATATATATATATATATATATATATATATATATATATATATATAGATAGAGAGAGAGAGAGAGAGAGAGAGAGAGAGAGAGAGAGAGAGAGAGAGAGAGAGAGAGAGTCCATAGTGTTAATGTTTAATGAGGCAGAGTTTTAACAATCCGTCATTTAAGAATTTTAAAATGGCTTCTTTCTAGAACATGACAATCTCGTTTTTTTCTCAATTTGTCTGATTTTTACTAGACTAGGGCTTAACACATTTCAATAAAACTCTTTTCCGCTGTTATAATATGAAGTTGTGACAAGGTAAAACATTAAAGTCAATGTCAAACTGTATACTTTTATTTGAAACAAAACGACAAGCACTGAAAATGCTCAACGTATTTTTTTTTTTGACACAGAAATGTCTAATTTGTCCACTTTTCACTTGGAAACGGTTTTTCTTATTTGATGATTTTCTTGTTACATGTAGCTGTGGCAAGATTTTAAGAAATATCATTCGAAATAGAACGACAGCCAAACAAAATGTTTGATTTATTTTAAAACTATGTGTTTTCAAGAAGCCAAAGGTAATCTGTAATTATTCAAGGTTATTTTTACTTTACATTTCATGCATTTAAACAGCCAAATCTGACAAACAAATTTCCATCCTACTAGAAGGCTGTTACGTTACATTATCAACTGTGTTCGATGCTCACTACGAAACTATTAGATAAATTTCAAATGTAAGCATTTCTATTTGTTGGATGCAATAATTAGTAGGTTTTCGACTATATCAAACTTTTTTTCACGATTTGAAACAAAATGGCGAGCAATGGAAATGCGTGTTTTTTTAAGTATTTCAACGGGTCAAACAGGTCGAGCAAAGATAATGCCACCGTATTATTTCTTCGTATAAAATATTGATTTATAGTCATATCTCAATGACAGAGGTAGTGGTGTGTACTTTGGCTTTCGGTTAAACATTTTGACTTATTTTTCCGTCAATTACTATATTGCACCTATAACAATGACCTTAGTTTTTAATAAGTAAAGTTTCGCTTGCAAATATACCACCTTACTGTAACTTAGTTTAGAACAAAATGTTTAACCAACTTTCAAATTAATCCCTTTAACTTATTCGAAGCTAGTACAAAATCAACTGTCATTTTTATTCCCTGAAACATACAGCCGCAAAGTACGTGTGCACAGCTAATATGATTTAATATATCATCATAATAAAGTAAAAACTGATCAAGTGAAAATAGTACAACTCCTGAAGAACACTCAGGTGACATATTTTAAAAATAAATACAAGTAAAATATTTGGAATATTTAAATGAATTTGAATTTTTTATTTGTTAGCACACCTAAGTTTTCCTAAAGTGATACATTTGATAAAAACATAAACAAAATCGTTAAAACCTTTTCAAATAATTTATGTTTTTTGTTTTTTCTTATAGAAACAAAAAGATGCTACTGAAAATGGATGTCTATATTGTTTTATTTCACTTTAAAAATAACTTAAACTCTTCTTCAAAGTCAATGTACAATCATTTTATTCCTGTGCCTACTTACAACAGTCAGATACGTTATGTAATTCAATTCTGAATCAATCATATTATATTACCAAGGCAGTGTTAACTTTTATTATAAATAAAATAGGGGACCATGTTTTCATTTTATCTCCTCTGCATGTCGAACTTTTGGCATCTTTCGTGACGGCAGAAAGAGCTCATCAAAGAAAGTTGTACGTGGAAACACAAAATAAACCTTGCAGATCTTAAGTAGATTTTGTTAAAAGAGCGACTTAGCAATTGTTCAACACTGGAAACGTCTGTTTATTTAAAGAATTATTTGTTTAGTTGTCTTTGTCATTATTTAGGTTGAGTGGTTTCAAAACGTAATGAATGGTTGAGACGAATAAGCTGAAAGTACTTTCATAATTAAAACGAGAACGGCGCGACCCTCTAAGGAAGAAACATCCTTGATGAGGTGGGTTCGAGACGTGAGACGGCGTAACGTTTATCCTCGCAACCAAGCATAAATAAATCACGTCACGCTGCTGTCTTGTAACGTAATGAAATTTTCGCATTTGTCCCTTTTTAATTCTGATTTCAACGTAATAATCAGCAAAAAATGCACATATTGTTGTAAATTACATAGGAAAATAGAAATTTGATAGCATTCAAGTTTTATGTCAACGAATTTTTAGTAAAATATAACTTAAAAAATTAGCTATATTGCAACGGCCTACATGATAAGACCCAGATTCGGGACCATAGAATGAGCACCGATGCTAATCTGTAAGCACTTTTTTTAGTGGTCGTTAACACATGTGCGTGCGCACCTTGTTTCAAGAAACGGTAATAGCTTAAAAGTACAACACTTTCAAAATAACGGTTATTTCAAATTTTTATAAATATATAAGTTTTTTCAATCTTTTTAAAATTCAGTTTCATCATTGCATTCACAATTAAAAACTACACATATTAGCATCATTTAGAATTTTTTACAGCGGTCATAGTTTATTCTCGTATTTTCAATAGAATTTAAAATGCTAATATATGCAGCTTTTACAGCTGATTGTGATTGTTAAAAAAGAATTTCAAAGAGAATAACACAAAGAAAATCCGTTAAAATTTCGCTTCCATCACGTCTGCAAGGCAGTTGATTTCCATGATTATTACAATTTAAAATGCTAGTTTATGCGGTTTTTAACTCTATTTAGATAATAATTGATTTAAAAATATCAAACAAAATTTAAGAAAAAAATTACGCGTTTTAAAACAACTGAATTAGCCGCTATTATGAAATTGTAAAACTGATTTTGCTGACTTTGGCCGAATTATTATTAAAATAATTTTTATGTCAAATTTAATATACTTAGCACCAAAATTGCAAACGTGGAGTGATAACACACACACACACACACCGGATCTACGTTTTACCTTTATGGCCGTTCTAATAACGCATTTTCTTTTTTAAATTTCGCTAATAAATATTGCATTAATATTGCACAAACTATTTCTGATTTGAATAAAAGAATTTTAATTGAAAGCAATTAAGAAACGACTAAAAAAATCCACTTTCTTTAAGTACTTCGATTAATAAGAAATTTACAGGTAATTAAGTTATAAATCAGAAATTCTAAGAAATATTTTATAATTTTAAAACGCTCAGCAACATAATGTTAACGAACAAATTGGTACGTGCCCATATCCTGCGCCAACAAACCACTGTGAGCGATGTAAGCCCCGGATCCTGCAAACTACTTTCTTACACGGTTGTAAATCGTTAAATTAAGCCTGCCTTGGACTTTTATTACGAAAAAATGAGATCTATTTTGTCTTCGCGGCGCTGTTCTACTCCAAAGCAAAGCAAAGAAAATCCTGTTTCGTATTTTCGTGTAGGAGTCTGTATTACAGAACTTGCAGTTGTTGGAAGTTTTTTTTGAAGATAATTTCTTTATAAAAGTTGCGTTTAAAAGTTTCGTTAACTTTGAGAAAAGCTATTACGTCATAGAGTATTATTTGTATTAGCAAGTTTCAATTGAAAAAATGGAGCAGCCGCCATTAAAATAAGACCCAGATCCGGTGTGTGTTTGTGTGTGTGTGTGTGTGTGTGTGTGTGTGTGTGTGTGTGTGTGTGTTTGTGTGTGTGTGTGTGTGTGTGTGTTGTGTGTGTGTTTGTGTGTGTGTGTGTGTTGGGTGTGTGTGTGTGTTTGTGTGTGTGTGTGTGTGTGTGTGTGTGTGTGTGTGTGTGTGTGTGTGTGTGTGTGTGTGTGTGTGTGTGTGTGTGTGTGTGTGTGTGTATTTGTTATAACGAACGCACATGTTTTCAGTTTTTAGTACGATTAGATTTAAACTTGGCTTATGTTAGCTTGGACAAATTCGTTAACCAGCAAAATCCGTTTAATAGTTTTCCAAACGAAGGTCTTTTCAAGACTCAAATTTAAACCTTTTTTTTACTGTTTTAACATCTGATTTCACCATCATAATCAGCGTCGAAAACTGCATAATTTGAACCTTTTTGACTAATATCAAGGTTTACTTTCGTATTTTCAATGTAATTTGAATATTTAAAATTATAATACGCAGATTTGGAAGGTAGAGTCAGAATTACAAAAAATGTATTTCTTTGATTGATACTTTTGGAAATTCGTTTCTGTCACTTCAAAGAAACAGCTGCGTATCACGAATATTTTGTTATTTTCCTTCCGTACCGTAGGATATATCCTTGTTTTAAATTTCCTTCACTAACTTCAGTTATGAATATTTATGTACGTGACTAAAATTTTAGGGAAACCCTTATAACAGTATTTAGGAACTGGGCTCTATTCTTTAGTATACGAAGAAACTCTATTTACAAAAATTAATATAACATTATCAAAAAAAAAACAACAATACTTTATCCAAATAAATTCTGCGTTTTCCTACAGTGTTGTTTGAACTTAAATAATATGTATAGTAGTCCCAAATCTGAAAATGTTAGGTCCATTTTTGTTTTGTACCGTTTTTCGTTCTAACTATTTAAATCTAAATTATATAACGTGTGCACAATTAGTGTAGAATTACAATTAGAATTGGAATTTGAATTAACCATTTCAGTTTTAATTTATGATAAATCAATAGTACGGTTATTTGTGTTGTAGAGCTATTGTAATATATTTTCAATTAACAATGATATTAATATTTTGTGAAGCATTGTTCATATAAATTGCACGCCAAATATTCTATTGTTAATATGCGATTATAGCCTGTTTTGTATTAATTAAAATATGGACGAATAAAGTTAATTCTTCTACTTGGAATAAGCAATTTCAAATTTTTGATTTTGTTAAATTAAATAATAAAATTTTTAGTGTATTTCCTTTGGATAATTACGTAAGAAGGCCGCCATTATTGTAATACGATTTAAGTTAAAGTTAACATAAAAAACTGTTTCCGAAATACCTTGGTCGCGTCTGTTAACCAACAAAATTTGTTAAGCCGTTTCAAAATGGTCATTTACATTCTTTGTATTCTTTACATTCTTTTTCTTAAATATTCATTCAAAATATAATTGCACAAATGAAACCAGCTTAACGATCTAAATAAATTTGCGTTTTACTTTTTAAAATCTTTTTAAATTAAAAAATTTAATTTGACTTCGGCAGTTCATTAAAGGAACTATGCTTTCAAATCTGAACCTATTGTTTTAAAAATAAGTGCGGCCACTGAAAGCATAACGGAGCAATACGTACCGCTTTACTCCGCTCAGCTCCGTTACGCTTTCAGTGGCTGCAATTAAATTAAAAACAATAGGTTTTGAATGCGTAGTCCGCTCAGCTCAGCGAAACTCCGGTACGTATTTGGTGGCTACCCGGCCTTAAAAAGTATATATATATCTTAAAAAGTATATACTATCTTCAGATGTTGAAGATAGACACGCATATAGGAGAATGATGCTCGGTTAGAAGGTCCCAGAGAATGAAATCCCAAAGAGAGCAGGGGTAAAATGGACGGAGAAGCGGAAGAGGATCCATGGGGACAGGATGAGGGAGGTGTGGAGGATTAGAAGGAACAAGACATGAGTCGGAGTGCTTTGTGTGATCCAACAGGGTCTATGCGCAGATAATAATAATAATAATAATATATATATATATGCAGATTTTAGAATGTTTTTTTATAATTCTTAAATCAACAGTTTCAAAAATAAGATAGAAAAATACTTTTGGAACTTCGCTTCAATCACGTCAGCGAGACAGCTACGTGACCATATGTTACAACGTTTGGGGCTTGTATAAGTTCTGCAGATAAAATATAAGGCATGATTGTAAGAACAACAATATTAATTTCTATTAAGGCTTTTATTTTTATTTTTCAATGAAAAAATTTAGTAATTTATCTTTCTAAGACCGGTATTACACTGTCACATTCCTTTGTCAAAGATATTTGGTAAAAGTTAGTACAAAAATGACAGTATATATATATATATATATATATATATATATATATATATATATATATATAATTTGAAATTTTGGTGAAACTAAATTTTAACAGTTACAAATGAGTAACTTTAATTCACAAAAACCGTACTCATTCCCTCATTATCTTTGTCATCCTGGCTAGTTTGCATCGCAATTGAAAAGCAATTACGAGCAATTACTTAATTGGCAGTAAATTTTTGTATTAAAACATGGCGCAGGTTTAGGGCGCTTTAATGACGGCCTGCATACCTAATGCCCTCGCTGGGGTGTCATTACGTGTAATGAAAGCTGTAAATTACATTAACTCCCGTCCACTAAGCTTTAACGTTATACTTAAGCCGTTAACCACAAACTAATGTTCCCTGTATAGCGATAATGAAAGTAAAAAATGGCGACTGTTTAAGCACGTTAGGCCATGCTTCATTATCAACAATTAAGTTTCACATGCGTCAGGCAAAAGTAAAGAATGTTTACGGTTTTTTCAAGGTCCGCAGGAAAAACCATGGTCCGAGAAACCTTATAAATTCACAAGTACGGGTGTCTTCGTCTGTCTGTTTGCCGGTAACACAATTTTACTCGTAAACTACGAGACCGATTTCAATAAAATTTGGTGATAATGGTTCATGTAACGGCCCGATTATAAGAAAAATATAAGAATTTGCGAGAAAATATATTTTAGGGTACTGAAGGGAATAAATATTATTTACCTTTATTTATCTAGATTAGGATACCATTTAAAACTAGAAGAAATATTAATTCATATATATATATATATATATATATATATATATATATATATATAATATCAGGAATAGACTCAACAGATGTTGAAGATAGGCACGCATACAGGAGAAAGATGCTCGGTTGGAAGGTCCCAGAGAATGAAATCCCAAAGAGAGCAGGGGTAAAATGGACGGAGGAGCGGAAGAGGATCCATGAGGACAGGATGAGGGAGGTGTGGAGGATTAGAAGGAACAAGACATGAGTCGGAGTGCTTTATGTGATCCAATAGGGTCTATGCATAAAATAATAATAATAATATATATATATATATATATATATATATATATATATATATATATATATATATATATATATATATATATATAGAGAGAGAGAGAGAGAGAGAGAGAGAGAGACTATCTTTGCAACATTAAGTGTAAATATAAAAATATCAATATATTTTTTCGCCTTTCTTTTTCGTGATGATACGTCTGAAAATTTAGCAAAATTTATAAAAAAAGTTTATATAAAAACAAAATCACTATTTTATTTTTATATTTATTGACCTCAACAGAAACGTGTTAAAAAAGTAAAATTTATGAAGTTCTTACAGCCGGTCAAATTTTTCTAGTGGGGTAAAAGAGAGTAAAATGCAAGTAAAGTTTTTACATTTGGCCATCAAATACTTATGAAAGGGAGCACTTATATCGTACACAAAAGCGATGCAGTCGTATTGCGTGTGCATAATAATCAGCGTGGTCTAATCACTGACTACATTTTGAAATAAATACTCAATTATTCGTGTTCAGATCAGTAACGTGTTCAGTTCGTAACGTATTCAGTTCTTAACTTGTTCGCATAGTACTGTATTCATATCGGTAACCTGTTCAGTTCGTAGCTTGTTGCATCGTATCGTGTTCAGATCGGTAACGTGTTCAATTCGTAATTTATTCAGTTCGTAACGTATTCAATTCTTAACTTTTTCGCATAGTACTGTATTCATACCGGTAACGTTTTCAGTTCGTAGCGTGTTTGCATCGTATCGTGTTCAGATCTTTAACGTGTTCAGTTCATAACGTATTCGCATCGTTACCATGTCCAGTTCGTGACCAGTTCGCATCTTACCGTATTCATAACGGTAACGTATTCAGGTCCTAGCGTGTTTGTATCGTATTGTGTTCAGATCGGTAACGTGTTCAGTTCCTAGCGTGTTTGCATAGTTACCGTGTTCAGATTCGGTATCAAACATGACATTGTAGCTTGAAATTTTAACATCCGTGATTATTAGTTTCTATGTTCTTACTTGAGAAGTTAAACATAAACTATAATTTAGTTTTATAATAAACAACAATAAACAATAAAAACTACTTTAACTGGATTGTACTTGAGTGGTCAAGTTGTTATGAGCATGCGCGATTTTTTATAACCGGAATATTATTCGAAATCGTACCACACGTCTGTATTTGGTGATGTTGAAATGAGCAAAAATATTCTGCACAGCTGATTTCGGTTCCGAAATTTCAATTTATTCGATTCATACCGTTCCGAGTATATTTATAATTCGAATATCAACATAACTCATTGATCCTTTCTTGTTAATAGTTTAAATTTGAAATAAGCCGCCTACACACAAGCGCGCGCGCGCACACACACACACACACACACACCCACACATACGCATTCACACACACTTTCCCTCTCTCTCTCACACACACACACACACACTACACGCGCGCGCGCGCGCGCAATGCACCCTTTAAAAGCATTTGCTTGATCATTTTATTCATAAATAAAACTTATAATCCATTTGTTACATTATTTCTTATAATACAACGTAAGCTTTAAAAGTAATCAACTGTTTTACATTATGTTGCATGAAGTCACACTCAACACTTTGCATAATATTATAAAAGATTTTTGAATAATATTTTCTTTACCATTATTGCTTTCTTCATATATATATATATATATATATATATATATATATATATATATATATATATATTATTTATTATTTGCGTATAGACCTGTTGGATCACGCAAAGCACTCCGACTCATGTCTTGTTCCTTCTAATCTTCCTATATATATATATATATATATATATATATATATATATATATATATATATATATATATTATTTTAAGGAGAAATGCACATTAAGGCTCCCTAAATGTAAGTGTTAGTGTAAAGTGTTAAAATCGTAAGTGTACTGTTGTAAGTGTAAGTGTTAGACTCGGCAACCGCTAGGGACGTTTAAATCCTCTCAATAGGTGCAGCTAGTCTACACCCCCTGCGGGGCTTCTTACCTATAATGTAACGAATGCTTAGTAATCCAATATGTAAACAAAATATTTCTTCACATCTGTGTTTAAATCGTAATTTATTTCACTGCTAACGGAACACTAATAGATCATTCAGTCAGCTGTTTTTTACCTATATAATTGTTAAAGTATTATATTTGCAGTCTAAATACATTTTTGACATAAAGCTCGTTATAAAAGCACCAAAGAAATATTCATTAATATTTGTTTACTTTTGATATAGCAGATACTAATAAAACGAATTTTATTTCCTTGTACTGTTTGTTTGCTCTGAACGTAGCCAAGCACCATTTCCTACAATATTTTCTACTTCAGTGTTCACCAGTTAGTTGATGAAACGAAAATTGGTTGCTATGGGAACGAAAGTTTAGTTCAGTCTAGGTTGTTAACCTAACCTATTTTTATAACTGTTTGCATTCGATAGAGAAAAATTTAATCGATTTATTCAAATCGCTTTACAATAACCGCGATAATTGATTATTCTTATATGTTTGCTTAATCTTAATAACAATTTTGAAACTTAATAAATGCCAAAATAATTTTACAGTTTAATAATTACAGTTAAAATAGTTTATATTTTAATTTTTATGTTTGAGCTGTTGTTCTACAACAATCGCAACGTTAATGCACTCCGTCAAATACTAAAATATGAAATATGATTATACCTTTAATGACTTTGGGTGTTTGCCAAAAAATTATATTCGTATAAATTTTGTTCACGTACAAATTATTTTAATTTAATACGTTAGGAGTTTGCGAAATGGCTCTATAAACTTTTATTATATTTAAAAGTTCTTCG
Source organism: Callitettix versicolor (assembly GCA_022606455.1). Lineage (NCBI taxonomy): Eukaryota > Metazoa > Arthropoda > Insecta > Hemiptera > Cercopidae > Callitettix > Callitettix versicolor. The sequence continues at coordinate 69,729,531 of CM040188.1, read as the reverse complement.
CCTAGTCAGTTTTAGAACACAAACCCTTACACGCACACTCGTGTCTGCATTATTTAAATAATCCTGGCACGCACCTGTCACGCAGGTGTAATTAAAAGCATTTTTCTAAAAAGTACTAACGTTACAAACATTAACATATACATATATAAATGTGGTGTGTGTGTGTGTGTGTGTGTGTGTTTAATGACCACTAATTTGTGGTTTAACAAAATTATCGCTACTATAATTCATTTTCACATGAAAATTTTATAATAAGTAATAGTTTACTTTTGTTTCTACAGAATATAATATTTAAAAAATATTAATTACAAATACTGCTTTTAGAAATAATCGTATGAAAAACTCACTACTCCTAGATGTTCGTTAAGAGGGAAGTTATTAGGACACTGCTTATCTGCGCCTTACCTGAAAACACAAAAAAAAATAATTAAATGTGTAAAAATGTTAAACATTTCAGACAATATAGAAGAACTGTTAATTAATAGATAACAGTATATTATAAAACTATCATTGCAGCAAATGACTAAGTAAAAATAACGTGTATATAAAAAATACTAATGGGCAGAAGATGTAATAGAATTATTTTCAAGTTATTGTACTTTCAAGACTTTTTTATAGAGGTTAATATCTAAACATTTCATAGTTTGTGGTGTTTAACATGTTGGCCACTACAAGTAACAGCTTTTTCTAAAATAATTTGCAAAATAATGTGGGTTTTAAATGAATAGTTTCTGACTTTAGATTCAAATAACGGAAATAAATCCAGGTTCTATTATATTTGCTAACATACAATGTATAGAATTAGGTTAGGTGATGGTGTTGAAAATACATAGACTGTTACACACATGTGCATCCTGTAGACAGTGAAAGTAAAAGCTGTAATTAAATGTTACTGTCTGATTAAGTTAAGATTTTAATTTTTATTAATCAATAGACATTATAAAAAGAACTTTACAATTCTTAATTCCAGGACTTGTGTTATAACTTTAATTACTTAAATAATTAAAAATATTTAAGAAAACAATGACGCATTATTTGGTTTCATGAAATTATCTCGAAAGGAACGGAGCGTAGGAAATTGTTGCCCCATCAAATAACTTTATTTGCAGATCCACACGTGTCCCTTACATACTAAAATACAGTTTCCATTATTTCTTTGACAATATAACTTAACTCTGTTGCTGAAACGTAACCAATTACAGAGTGGAAGAATTGACTTTTATGTGAAACGTAAGGGCCCCTCTCTTTGTCCAATTCAGTTTAACTCTTCCATTATAGCAACTCTGTAATTAGGCCCGAACGCCACAATTTCTGCTATAATTGGGCACTCCCCTCCACCCGTACACCACGCTCTCAACTAAACCATCTAATGACCATTCTTTGGCCCTTTATGTTCACGAAACGAAGTTGAAATCTCTAAAGTTTTACATAATTTCACATTTCATATTCCTGTGGTACCTTTTGTAGCTGTATATTGTTTAAACCTATTAATATTCATGCGTTTTTTCCTCAAAAATACCCGTACACTTATTCACATAAAGTTTATTTAAAAGCATTTAATATTTTTAGGAGTTTAGGAATAATAAACATTGTTCATATTTTGCTATCTGTAGTCGGACATTTTCTAATTATTCTCTACTATGATACAGAGAGTTCCACTTGTTTTCCATAGCACCTGTTTTTGGTGGGGGTGGGTTAGGACATTAACTGAATTGTTGACCAACAGTGTTACAATCTCAGAAAATTTATAAACGGATCTGTCTTAAACTAAAGATCGATTTTTGTGTGGTTTTATTACTTTAAAAAAGTAAAATTATTCTAAAAATTGCAGCAATTTAGCTTAAGTTTTTGAACGAGATTAACAACGTCATACCGTCATACCGTACAATAATAAATATTTGAACTTAAATTTTTTCGAAACTCTGATTTCACTATCTTATTCAGAGTTAAGGAGTTCTTTTTAACCATTTAAAATATTTAATATACTCTGTAAACAGCGCCGCCAGGTGTTTTCTCATTTTCTTTTTTAAATGTTTTGTATGATTATTTAGTTTATTTAGTTTTTAACGATAATTGCTATGGTAAAATCAGATTTTAAAAAATGCAAAATAAAAATATATGATGTTTACATGGTTTAAAATATCCATCATTTTAAAACTGTCGAACTGATTTTGCTGCTATCGAGATATGCTATTAATGAAATTATTTTTTGTTTCAAGTTTGTATCAAATCAAGAGTAATATTGCAAACACACGCGAGCACAAATGCGCTACAACCCCTAAAAGTCTTTAATGGCTTTGAGTTTGGGGTTTTATACCGTAACAACTCAAATACCGCATTTACTAGTGACAACGAAAACTTATTAATTTTATCTCAAAATGAATGTTCTAAATGACAAATGTAAAAGACAAAGAACTTTGTTTATTTTTACAAAATATCATCAACTGAAACGCTCATCAAATCTCACGAACTAACTGAAACAAATCTATTGAATTTCAAGTTCTCTGAATAAAATAGATTTTATATAATTTTGATTGTGAATAACATTGATAATAATTTTCTCTCTTGCTACTGTACTCATGAACTCATCAGTTTTAATATTGCATTAAACACTGTTGCAAAACCATTCCCGTCTACAAAGGACCAGAATGATGGATGGAATCACAGATACAGTATAGGGAGCATAATGTATCCTCGGCATATGGAAATTTACCCCTTTTGTATTCAAGCGGGAGTGAGTGACTAGCGCGCCTATCGGACGAGAAGTGAGTTACATACATAATACATTGACCTGGCAAATCCTCCTACCCGACACTCGCCAAGCCTTAGTATACTCTGTAAGCCTCAGTATTTATCATCTTTTAAATCCCCTCCCCTATGTTTGGAACCGATCAACAACGCTTGTTGAATATATGTGTACAACTTATTCAAGGTCGAATATTTGTTACGTTACGTGAATGTACTGTTTTTAGTGAAATTCGTATGATAAATTAGATATTAAAGAGGCAGTTACAATAAAACTTAGCACGGGACTTAGATATGTGCCCAAATGTTTTATAATTAATTTAATAAGTTGTACGAAACATTACGAAAAACTTTCTCACATTCAAATATTTCCACAAAAAATGTGGTTTTAAATCTAAAAATAACCAGATGTCATTTTATACAGAGAAATATCATTCATTTCAGAGTAAAAAATTTTTAAACGGTTAGCAGATAAATTGAAAAAAGAATTTATTTAAAACACCATTCTGTGTTATACTCATTAACCTCAATTTTTGTTTTAAATACTTTGATCACTAATCTTCATTGTCCTATGTGACTAAATTATTGAAAGTCGTAATTCAGTATTTTGTGTTTTAAAGTGTTGAAAATTTAAAAAAGTTTGTGATTTATAGAATATGTTTTATTTAAATGTGATAGGCCTATTTTGTAATACTGTTTCAATTTATGACTGTTTTAAGACATAACGAAATGTCTATTCTAGCACACTGTATTTGTGTGTTATATATTATACATATATATATATATATATATATATATATATATATATATATATATATATATATATATTGTTCAATTAAATACAACATATACATTTTTGCTACTAGTTTTAATTATACTGCATCTAGGAGTAACTAAATTGTTTATATTCCAACAAAAAAAATGTAACATTCTATTTTTATCTATTATTGTAGAAAGAAAACAAACATCTACCAAAAGTTGTTCAAATGTGTAGGACGTTACAGCGTAAAATAGCTGAGAAGTTAACTGCATGGTCAGCCTAAAGTATAACATATATAAAAAGGTAACAGTGAAAAAAAATAAGAAAGATCTGCATAAAAAAAACAAAAAAGGTGGACAATAAATTGTATCTTATTAGCCAAATTTATATAACAACTATTAAACTTTACCTTATTCTAATAAAAAATCAATTTATTTCTGCATAAAATTTACACTTACTTTGAATTTCTCCTGTTTTATTGTGTATTCAAATTTTCGATTGTATTTTCTACTATTGAAATACGTAATACAGTCAAAGAATTTACATTCTTAATGTGTCAAAACGGGTTTGGCAGCGGCTGTCTTCTTGCAATGCCGGTTTCATCATCGTTGGAGGGCATCCAGTCCTGTCTGTTTGTCCCCTCGCGGACTATGCACTTTATTGTACTCTGACTTCCTAAAACTAGGTCTGACGCAAACAGTTCTGATATTACACTCTATTGTTTTCTGCGACATGTTTAAAATAAATAGCGGCACTTTAACGGCATTGCGATAGCGTGTATTTTTGTAATACATAAAGTCGCTTACTTAACTTCTTACGTTCTTTGCTGTTATTATTAGGTACTTGTTTGTAATTAATGGTTTTAGTGTCGTTCAGTGATTGCCTTTTCTGTAAATACATTGAAAACAAACTCACAGCTTGAAACCAAATATAAACAGATTAAATCTGTTTCATTTTTCTACTATACAAAATGTGTGCGAGTGCGTGCGTGCGTGGTAAATATCAAAACTATTGCTAAAACAGTGTCCAAATAAATAACATTTTTAGTCGTATTAACTGGAAAAAATATATCTACCAAAATCTGAAAATCGTTATTTTTTGTCAAGGATAGTGTACTTTACGTAGCTTCATACAGTGCAAATTTAAAAAATATTTTAAAATAGTTTTCTATTATTAGAAATTTATTACCAACAATAAGTATTATGAATCCCAAACAATAATATCAAACATGTTTCTAAAATTAGAAACCGTTAATATATTATTTACTTCCCATATAAAAGTAGTATATCGAACTACAACATTATGAGATATTGTACCTAAAACAATATATTGATCTACAATATTATGAAGTACTGTATATACAACAGATATCGAATTAGGGGCCTACAACATTATGAAGTACTGTACATAAATGAAACAGAACATCGATCTACAACATTATTTAGTACTGTAGGCCTACATAAAACAGTAGATCTACAATATTATAAATTACTGTATATTAAAACACAGTATAGATCTACAACAATATCAAGTACTGTGTATAAAACAGATATACTCATTTACAACGTTATGAAACACTGTATATAAAACAGTTTATAGGTCTACAATTTTATAAGTACTCTATATAAAACAGTATATTGATCTGCATTATGTCAATATTCTACTGTATATAGGATCAATAACATTATTTGGAACTATGTAGAAAACTATATATCGATTTACAGCATTGACGTAAAACAGTGCACTGATCTACAACATTACGAAATACTCTAGATAAAACTGTTTATCGATCTACAATATTATGAAGTACTATACACAAAACAGTATCACAGTCTTCAAGATTATGAAGTACTGTACAGAAAACAGTATATGGATCGACAATATTATGAAATATATAACATTCTATATGAAAATAATAAACTTTGTTACCCTGTATAGAACGAGCTAAGCAGAATAATAATTAATATTTAAATAATTATTATTAATTAAAACCTCTGAATAATAATTAAAGTCTTTTAACTTTAAAGTAGCTTTAAAATTATTTAACACAGTGAAGTTGAAGTTTTAAAGTTGCGGAGAACTTTGACGCTTTAAATCTGCATTGAACTGAGTAAAGTTTTCAAATACTTGGTTGCAGAAGAGCTTAACACGCTTGACAAACAACAGTGGTGATTCGGCCGAGGTCTTAAGCTGGGAGGAGCAGGTGACTCTTCCCACGGTTATTCTTCCAACGGTCTCTGTCAACTGTTACTGCTCCGATTGTTACTAACCTGTTACTGCCTCAGTATTTTTAATAACAGCGTTCAATTCTTAGATTATTTTCTGTGCAAATTATATATAAATATTTTATTACGGTTAATGTTAAATGATTTTTATGGTTTTCTAGTAATACATCGATATATTTAACCTTTAACTTTCCATGTAAAACCGAAATATATACTTTGACAAAATATTATTTGTCATAAGAAGATCACGAGGTCATAATTAACTATGATGAAAAAATTTTACACTACTCTAGCTAACACAATGGAAGCGAATTAGAAAATAAAACCTTAGCATTAAACACATAAACAAAGCAATTAATTTAAATTATTAATGCTAACTGTACACCAAATACACCTAATACTGAACATATTTATATTTTAGTATATATTAATAATAAGAAATGTGTGTATGTGTGTGCGCGCGCGCGTGTGAAGCCAAATCTACAAATATATGGCTCACAGAAACCTGCAAGTTTTAAAGTACATGGACACAACCTTTACATAGATTTCCAGGGAAAACTTTTGATTTCCACTGACTGGCTTTTCAGTATATTGAAATTGACCCTGAAAACGCTCAATGCTATTAAAAATTAATTAAAAAGAATTAAAATTTAAAGCAATTTGAAAATTTCGAAAAAATCATTTATGCAACTTTCGAAGCTATTTACGGTTGTAAAATCATATAATCCTGTTTAATGTTTTTGAATGCCGCTATTTTAGAAAGAGATGATCATATTTTGCTGTGAAACTAAGTTCAACTCCAAAGTTATTACAAACATTTATTTTGTGTTGTTTTAATAAAATCTTAATAATATTTCAAAACTAGAACGCCTAAAACACATATTACAGATGAATTTATTCACTTTAGAAACAAATTACGGGGTTTTGTGCAGTGTAGGTTGTTGTTTTTTCAAATAGTGATTTTTGAATTATTTTTTCCTTTGTTCCTTGTTTACCTTATTATCAAACTAACACATATTCACCCGAGGAAAATATTTCTTTTAAAGATTATTAGCTATTTTAGGTTGTTTTTACGAAACTATATTGTGACGTCATTGCTGTTTACATTGCATGAAAACATATTAATTTCTTACACTGACTCACGCGCGCTATCATTTACTCCGCCGACTTATTGATTTATCACATTCTAATGGGCATTAATTATTACGGATTATTTTGTTCGTTTTCCTGGTGAAGAAGTTTTTTTAAATTGCGTACGTTTAATTGAACTGTTTTTTCATACACCACTTAGGTCCTTCAGTACTTAAAAAAGGGTTTTTTTTTCGTTTTAGCGAAACATTACCTTACCTATTTCAGCGCGGTAGCAATTTTGAGGTTATGTGGGCCACTTGTCTTATCTTAGTTCCCGTACTTTCCGCGATTTTGTATTTTGAATTATTTAATTTTTAATAAAACGTCTTAAAAAAAAAAAAAAACAGAAACGACCCACATAAAACATAAATTTGCTTTTGTTTCGCATTATTTTTACCTTACTTTAAATATAAATTGTAGCATTCTAGTATCAGATAGTTATTAATATATTCTGTAATTGAACTCACAAAAATTAAGTTATTTGAAACGACAACAAAATTAAAACAGTATTAAGTTACATATTTTCACTGTAACATCTGAATAACAGTTAAAAAAATAATAAATAAACGTAATACGTTTATAACAAAAGTATTTTAATGGTTTAAAAAAGAACAATTAATTTGGATTTAACTTAGTTCCACCTAATTGTATAAAAGAAAATGCCAGAAGTGTTTTAACATATCATAATTTTAACTCCATATTTAGGCTTTCTCGTTTCCTGTCTGCAAGACGGAAAATCTGCCAATTCTGTTTAAATCGTTCCATTAGTCTTATACAGTTCTCCCTAAGCTGAGGGAAGTAATATGAAGGTCATTATTTAGTTGAGTGAAGTAATTCAGCAACATCAGTTAGGATTCCACAAACACTTTACAGCTGAGCAGGCGCATAAGCAGTGAGATAGGCCTCAGTGTAAACAACTACTCCTAGCAGTTGATAATTTGGTACAAAGGTCAGCTTTTCAAGGTCAAAAGATCACCGCAGTGAGGTGCAGCCGTCTCTCGCAGTACCCGAGTCTAACACACACTTACACTTACAACACTACACTTATTACTTTAACATTTTACACTCACACTTACATTTATGGAGGCGATAATAGCCTTAACGTGCTTTTCCCCTTAAAATAACAAAAAAAAAGAAAAAAATCAAGGTCAAAAACGTTGTACTCCTCCTCGGTAGTAATAATTGTTTACAATCAGTTTATAATTAGAGAGAGCTGATTGGTATTTATCACTATGACAGGTGCCAGACATGAAATCTGCTACTTTTGCAAGACGATGTGATTTTTTTCGTAAATCGAAAACTTTTTAGAGCGATTAGCCGAGCTTAACGACGTTTGGATATCACTAAAGTTATTCTTTTTCTAAATTTTTACACGTTTCCATTTGTAGGTTGGAGGAACCCCTGCGCTCCAATTATACTGGGTGATGACATTCTATTGCTACTCTCATTGTGTTAAATATCCAGTATTTCTACTGGATCATCGACTGACTGAAATATTCTGCCTCCTGAATAGGCAACCTGCATTATCACTCAATAGCAAGAGAATATTAATTTTTCTGAAAACTAAACCTATCCTGACTTAAGTCATTAAAATAAGTCCAAAATCCAACTGTAAACAACTGTAATCCAACTTAAACAACTGTAAACAAGTCCAAAATCCAAAATAACATTAGGTTCCAAATAAAAAATATCCAAAATAAAATTTTAAAAAATAAAAAAATAAATAAACTAATAGCTTATATTCTCCACTCTACGGATCCAAGAGTTTTCGCAAATGCCAAATGTTTTGGCAAAAATAGTTCCTTTCTATACGCTGTCAGAAGGCTGGAGTGAGTTTACATGCTGTTAATTATTAAATGTTGAACACTGCTCTCTAGATCAATCATTTCAATCTCTCTCTCTCTCTCTCTCAAATTACGAATGAAAGATTATTACTATAGATTTAAATTATTTAAAACAAACAATATTGCATAACACGTTTTTTCGACTGTACTAAAACAAAATAATATTACAACACAGATTAGAGTGTTAATCTATCTATCTATTTGTTCCTGGAAAACGTTTTGAAGATCTGATTACTCGGAAACAATTGCCAACTTTTGCGCACGAAAAAACTGCGATAATATTCCTGATTTAATAAAAATTACAAACAAGAAATAAATTGCGATTAAACGTGTTCAGGATTCGAAACATTTGCAGAGAATATTATAAAGAGATTTAGATCCGGTTAAAATCGTCCGTTATCGATAGCGGCACCGTATTTGTAAGAAAACAGCTGATCATGAACAAACGTGTAAATAATACCTGGAAGTAATCAGATTATCGGCAACGCAAACACGCCTACCAACAATGGTTAGGCTAATGTGTTTTCACTGTTGAATATTGTATTATGCTGTTCAACATTTACGGTCCCCATGAATGCATTGAGTACAAAGGCTCTTTATACATCTATTAAAGCCCTGTTGTACATTTTACGTAAATTAAAGAATAGAGCACGTTCGCTCAACATCGACTGTTACAGGGAAAATATACTGTTTTATTTACTGGTCACGTTAATAGCAATTTCTGTGTTTATTGTTAACATTAAGTGTAATACCAATAAATACAGTTTTAATAAAATGTTGTCAAACTACTCTTACTCTCTCTCTCTCTCTCTCTCTCTCTCTCTCTCTCTCTCTCTCTCTCTCTCTCTCTCTCTCTAGTAATATCCTTTTATGGAAGTAAAATCCCTCAAAACCTCTATTAAAGGGAAGTTTAGTTTTCGCCTCTATAAAGAGATTTCCGCTATAGAGAGAGTTCAAAAAAAACGTGTTTGAAATGTGTTTTTATTTTCAAAAAGTGTTACATACTATTTTTACTTTAAGTATTGAGAGCAAACATTTTTGAAATAAAACTATGTAACTAATTCTTCAAAGAAACAATATTAATTTAATAATACTTTTGTATAAAAAAATGTAATTGTGAAAAAAGCCAGTATTTTGCTGAAACTACTGCAGACATACTTCATCAATTCCATTTTTTTTTTTTTTTTTTTGCTATTCCCTGCATTATAATAGGCCTTTCTTATTTTATTTTTATTTTGGAAGGAATATCGTGCCAAAAGCGGCATACATCTGCTTGTTTCACAACTTTCCGTAACTCACGCAAAACTCTAACCTTGACATCTAACGATAGAATGTTCCGTATAGACACTATTAAACTGTGTTGTAAAACTACACAAAAATAACGCACTATTTGCAAAGTGTATCAGTGACAAAACACTCGATTCAGACTGCGTGACGCATTACGCACTGGGTGGATATACTGAGAAATATGGTAGAAGAGTAGGAAGTGTTTTGGCGCTATATAGAAATTACTGGAATTATGTTGGCCTCAAGAGAGAAAGTACGTATTTACACTATAGGGACTAACACATTTTGCCGTTATAGAGAGATTTACGTTATAGAGATAATAATATATATATATATATATATATATATATATATATATATATATATATATATGTGTGTGTGTGTGTGTGTGTGTGTGTGTGTGTGTGTGTGTGTGTGTTTGTGTGTTTGTTTGTTTTAATACCAAAGTTTACAGTTGCTTGAACGACTTTTATTCTTAGCAAAATCCGTTCAACCTTCTCAAAATGGCGGCTATTAATCAAATACAAAATTAAAATGCTAACTTATTTTTTGAATAGTTTGTCAGCTATTTTGTAACCGATTTTGTTACGTAACAAATATTCCTTTCATAATTGCTTAATCTGATTGTCTTTTCTCTTTTAAAATGTTGATGTTATTTTTTCTAAAAAAACTTGAGTTTTTAGATTTTTACTGTAAATTATTTTATGTTTTGTAAACGTTAAGCTGTTTATTCTATAGTTTTACAAAAATAAACTTGGCCAGTAGCCTGTTTGTTTTAAACAGTTTAAAATAATTAGTAACTAATGTATTTTTATAGTAATTACTTGTATTACGTGACGTTTTCATTACGTACATACATTCTGTTTAATATTAAATCTAGATTTAAATAAATGTAGATTAAACGAAACTGTATCCGGAGTACCGACAGTTTAATAGGCCAAATAAATATCGACTTTTAAAACCGAATACCCGACTGAGAAAACACAGACTAACACAAATACAGGAACGTGTTTACCGTGCTACGAGGTATACAGTAACCCTAGTGAACACAATCTCAATGTTTATGCTAAGCTGATATCGAGAGCGGGAGAGATTTAACAACCTTAACGCCGAAACTGTAATTGAAATTTTTGTTGTCGGTCTGAGAGGGGAGAGGGTAGAGAAGGAGCCGGTAATGGATCTGTGACCGGTCAGGGGGATGAAAATGCGATTATTGGTTTCTCCTATATAAAGAGCTTCGTGAAAATATCTCAGCTACGGATAAATTCAAACCGCGAAAATGTCGGTGAAAGATCAGGCAAGGCGTGGAGAAGTTATTAACTTAGGCTATCGGAATTGGAAATGATTCCAGCTCGGGTACGGTGGAAATTATACCGAGTCTGTAGAAGTGTTTGTAGCTTCATTTCAAAGCAGTTCAGAATTTGTTAATTAAATGCTTTAACATCTGTGCAAATTGTACGTTACGCGATTATAAATTTTGTTTTTAAATTAAAGTTGTTAAATTAAAGTGTTATAGTTAAACTACCTTTTAGATTTATTGTTTATTTCTATCCGTATACTAGTTGAATACCAGTGTTTGCTACGGTATTTTAAGATAACATTCAAAATATTGAGGTTATGTAAAATTGAACATAATCGATTATCCTATGCAGTACATCAATAATATAGTAAACATTCAGACCACAGAGGGCGCTGTAAGCTTCAGCGGTCTGCGTATATAAACCTGCACTGCAATAATTAATGTGATAGTCAATTTTTATTTTTATTTATTGAGTAAAATTTTTAAAAAACACTATATAAATTGTGCGTGTATTCAAAATTACTTGACAAGCTACGCAGTAGTTTATATTTCCATTCCGGATAAGCACATATAATTTTATTTTACATATAGGCCTATAGATTTCTATTAGTGCAGTAATATTTACACTCTATACAGATATTATTAATGTCTGCTCCACTTTTACTAGAAGTTGACTTTTTGCACTGTTGTACCCTGAAAAATAATCAAAGAGGCAGATAACGAAACAGCAACACCAATTTCTGTCTGATTTGATAAAACCTTTATGAAAAACATCGATTTTTAGTAACAGCACAACCAATTCGCTGCAGTTTATTTGTACGAAAGTGAAGATCATTTCGAACTTTTAAAGAAATCGTAAATGTAATGTGATATAGAAAATTGAAAACGCTAACTTGTGCAAATTTTAACATTAATTCTGGTTGTAAAATTAAATTTAAAAAACGCTTAACATAAAAGATATGATTTTTAAGAAAAGATTTATAATAGTAGTTATTGCAAAACGTTTTAACGGAATTTGTTGCAAAACAGTCTTGTTCAAGGTTTCGCACAATCGATTTTCGTTTCAAGTTTTTTATTAAATCGTTCCAATATTGATTTCATCGATACCTCAATTTATACAATACATCGATCTCTCAATTTATACAATACATCGATCCCTTAACTTATACAATACATCGATCCCTTAATTTATACAATACATAGATGACTCAATTTATACAATACATCGATCCCTCAATTTATACAATACATCGATCCCTCAATTTATACAATATATCGATCCCTCAATTTAAACAATAAATTTTAACAATCCTTCATAACAAAGCACAGAGGTCAAGATCGGTATTCATTTCAAAATCCCATCACAGTAATGTAACCCATTAATTACCCCCCTAATGGTCCATTAATGGGCCAGAAATTAGCCCATTTAGTAAAGCTAATTTCTCAATGGATGTACGGATACATGCTTTAGTCACAGAAGTAAAATTCTCGCAGACAATATAAAATGTGTCCCCGTTTTTTTGTTTGTTTTAACAAAATCAGTGTCTGTGTGCTTATTATGGTTAAAAATATTACGTTTTTTTAAAGTAAAAGAGTAATTGTGCAAAACAAGAATAATAAAACAGATGAAAAATAAATATTGTTTTGTTGGACGATAATGAAAAGAAAATTCTTAAAGAATATTTTAATGGTTTTTCACTAATAACAGTTCAGAAATTTAAAAAATAACCAATCGTGAAATATACAGTCACAAGGGAATTGAAAAGAGTTTCTTGGAGAACATACATTTTTAAGTGAATTGAAAGTAACAAAGAGGAAGAGAGCTTGGAGTAATGCGCGAAACAGAGCGAAAGAAACAACATTGTACTCGAAGAGTCTGCAGAAAAACTGGAAGGTACAGGAAATGAGGTATTTACCTTAAGAGAAGAATTGAGAATTAAATGGACGAAAGGAAATGAGGGAGTCAAATAAAGATGTCTATTTAGAAGATTAATACAATGTTGTTTTAGATAAGACCTGAAATAAAAAAAAGGAAATGCAGAAGAACAAACTGAGCATGCGCCGACCGGAAGCAGAACATTTTAATCTAAATGGAAATATAACTGCGAACTCAATTAAATTTATGTTTCAATTTGCACTAAACGTATTTGGAGTGTGGTGTGGGATGTAATTTTATTCATCGGCGTTTCAAATTCCTAAATTATAATGGGCAAGTATTTGTAATGTGCATTTTATTTTGCACGTATCTTTAACATATCCACATTGCTGACGCTGAGTTTGTGTGTGTGTGTGTGTGTGTGTGTGTGTGTGTGTGTGTGTGTGTGTGTGTGTGTGTGTGTGTGTGTGTGCGTGCGTGCGTGTGTGTGTGTATGTGTTTGTTTTTGTATAATTGCAATGTTGGTGCAATTTAACACCAATTTTACACAACAAAATATTTTGGTAATAAAATGGACAAGACAAAGTACATTACCTATCAAAATATGTTCACCTTTTTTTCAATATGACGGCCATAATATTTTACTTATGAATAACTACTTAATCTTACACTTTTCATGAAATTCTAATTTCTTTATTGCAATCAACGTTAAAATTTTGTACAAGAACGCAGATCGAAAGGGCGGAAATAATACCTAAACTAGGTAAAAATATATTTTTATGTTGTAAGTTTAACATTTTTTAATTTTAAAAATTGCTTCGCTCATTACGATCGTAAAATTATAGCTTAGAAAAAGTTAGGTTATGTTTAAAATATAATATTTTTTTCGTCTTTTAGAAAGAATGAACAATAGTTTAGGTAAGAATAATAATCATAACTCGTAACTAACGAAAGTGTGTAAATTATAACGAAAACAAATTACGTGTTAATTTCACTTTATTTTTCAGAAGTTTGCTTCTAATACGTCAACCAGAGAGATCTGCACGACACATTTTGTAATCAGTTTTTAGATATTCAGTTCACGCCCTTCACATAATTCGGTTTCCACAAATTCGGCAAAACAAAGAAATAAAATGACCTAATAGAAAGTTTTATTAGTATTGGCATTTAATTGACTTATACAGCGCCAAAAACAGAACACATCCATTAATTAGAGAGACAATAAACCCCGCAGCTTACATCGGCACTATCAGGCTGATTGTTGTCCACCATAGTTATATATATTATATAGTACGTGACCGTATCTACCATGTTCTCGGTGCTTTCCTATAATGGACCTTCCATTTTACAGCTTGACCATTTTGTCACGTTGCTTTTGTCAACCTGTCCCCCCCACCCCCGACATTGTCCTATATATTTCCTTCTGTTAATACATGTGAATCAATACACGTACTTTTGTGCGCACGTGCGACTGCGGCGTCTTCTTTAAAAATCTTTTAGCTGATTTCGAAAAAGTGAAGATGTTATTAACTTTATTGTTTGTTGTTTAATTGATTTTCGAACCCGAAAATTTAATTGGTTAATATAATTTGAATAAATTCTCTATATTAGGCAGTATGTTTTGAAATGGAATTTAATTTTAATTTAATTGATATCTGAACCCGCAATTTAACTTTTTGAAATAGTTTGAATAAATGCAATATTTTAAAGTACGTTTCGAAATTGAGTTTGACTTTAACTGATATTTGAGCCCGTTATTTAAATGGTTTAAATAGTTTGAATAAATACTCCATTTTATACATAATGTTTGAAATGAAAGTTTACTTTTCATTTTACTAGAAAGACGGTATTAATTATATTAATGAGAATTAATTAAAATTAATTATGTAATAGATTGAAACGACTATTTTTTTTTATTAATCAACATATCTATATATTTTCGTCGAATGTAATTGTGTTGAGTATCATGTGTTCAGTAACATTTGCATAAATACTACCATGTTTCACCCCAACACGAGACATCTTTAGTAATAACTTACAGACTTACACTACATTTCATTTATACATTTAGTAGTACTAAAATAAGTTCACTTCTAAAAAGTTCTAAAAATTGTATGTTTATGTTAAACAGTTAAGTAACAAAAGAGAACTACTTTCTGAAAAGAATATATTTATACAGACATCAATGAATTCCTTGCTAGATAATACCTTTATACATTTCAAAATGTTAGTCAGCTGATTGTTAACTTTAAATTTCGAACTTATTATTAAATGTGATATTTAAAACATTCATTCTGAACATCAGACTGTTCGAGTATGAAAATATTCAATCAAGTACTAAACTCATTGTCGTTGTTTCTTTGTGAAATTCGTTTTTACCGCGCCAACAATGCGTACGGTTTAGCAAAGACAAACTAATATTTTAAAATGAAACCTTTAAATAAGTATTCACTGAACGTTTTGAAAGAACGATTATCGAATCAACACAAACTGTTTTATCCTTCAGCTAAACTTAATTTCAAATTAATTTAATTTTGTTTATTAACGTTTTGGCGGCTAACAGCGAGTTGGACCTTTCGCCGAGGTTTATTTTCGTTTAAAGCCCTGTTTTTTTGTTTCTAAAATGTTCAAGTCCAACGCAAACATTGTAAGAGGATTAATCGGGCGCCGGTGCATTAAGTCCGTAGTGATTTGCATTGCGTGACCGCTGTTATTTTTAGCGTGACAAGAGTGGCCCGTCTTTGCGTTCAACAAAGGCATCTTCTCACTCAACAGAATGAGTCAATAGTGCGACAAAAGAAACTACTTAAAACTGTGTAGATATTTAACTAGTAACATTATTTTCTGTTATATTGTTTTTTATAAAAACAATTTAAATCTATTAAACAGAAATATCTAAAATTTATTTAAAAATAGTTCAGTTTCTCAACTGATAATTATTACTAGTTCATTTATTATTTAAAAAATCTAGTTTTATTCGAACACATTTTTCAAAATGACGCCAAATTCTTATTTTAATGACATTATAATTTAAAAAATTGTGTATCTAAATCAATAAAACTGCATAGTTAATCTGAATATTGACATTATTATTAGTGTTTAACTTGTTCTGAAATAATTACGATATTTATACTCTACTTTAACACATTTTTTTAAATTGCTGATTATTTCTTATTGCATTGTCAGCCCTTAAGTATGAATCGTAAAGTCATATTTGAAAAACATTTTGAAAACATTCGTAGAACGTTGTATTTTAAAGGCCTTGGTCCTCAATTTGAAGGAAAACTATACATTTTTTACAATTTATCTACTAAGGAAGGTACGATAAGAGTTTCTAAATGAACGAACATGATCAGCTGTATTTGGTAATATTTAAAAAAAGTCTGTTTAAATATTAGTATTACGAATAACAAATAAATTTTGATTTTTTTCATATAGGTTAGTATTTGTTGACTTACGTATTTTTTGTTGTTAGAATTGACAAATATTTTCTGTTTAGAGCATGCAACTATATGATGATTTAAGACTATTACTTCATAAATAAAATCTATAATTATAAATATTATTTTCATTATTACAAGCAAATATATAGCTTTATTGCCTTAGAAATCCATTATTTTTAAAATTTAAAACCAGCAGACGTTGTAAATGTAAGATATGTTTTTAAATAAAAACTTGTGTAATCATGGTTGATAAAATATGAATATAAACATTTGCTTTCGCGTCACGCTTGAATCCGTAACGCATCGTCACAGTATATAATTGTTATTTCATATATGTAGACTTGAATTGACTAGTTCTAAACATTTGATTTTGCATTACAGCTATTGCCTCAATATCGTTTCAATTGATGTTATGTTTATTGTTTGTGTTAATTTAAAAATGGTTTCTAAATTTGTACATATTTATTAAATACGACCTACATCAATGTTTGAATCCAACAATTACAAATATTGTATTTACTATTATACTTAGACTGTTAAACCCCTTCCTGCATGCACCTTATTTTTTATAAAAATAATTAAATCGTAATAATGAATAAGTACTCAGTCAGGCATACGAAGAAAGGTAATCACTTCTGTCGATAGGTCCCGCGACTGCCTACTACTTTTGACGAAAATATAATTTCAAATTAGAAGAGAACTTAAATACTATATATATTTTTGAAATTTAAAATTTAAATACATAAACTAAAAAATCTTATAATTATCAAAAATAAAGACTAGTTTAATGAGAAATATTTAATATGAGAAATTACAACAGGAAATCATTAAGTTCGTGGATTCTTGCTTTCATTAAAATGCTTGCTTTGTGAAGACAACGCAACATCAAAACGACGATGTTTTACAAATTCTGTAATTAAACATACACGAATGTTATAGTATTTTCTAAAAAAATACTGATTATCTTATGATAACATAAAAATCAAATAAATATTGAATAACTACTATAAAAAACAGAGGGTACAAAAGCGTGTAAAAATAGACTTTAATTTAAATTTGTTTATTGTCAACAGCATACAATTATATACATAAATCATTGGTTATACGGAAAATGTATAATAGTTCTACCGTTTATTTTAAAAGAAGTTTTCCAAATTTAAAAGATTTTATTTCACAAAAAGAAAGGTTTAGGCCCTAATTAAACAGAAATTAAGACACAATCATTCAATGTTTAACTAGAAAAACTACAAAAACTTTTAGATCTGTAAGAATTAGCCTACCTCGAAAATTATAGTGGAATATGAAAATTTTAATTCACCATTTTATTTTGTGTGATTCAGATAAAATTTTCTGTAAGCTAATACGGACTCAAAAATCGCAATGGTAGTTCAGCTTAAAACCACACTTTGTACTTGGGTAATTTATGTTTTTACTTTATTTCGCACTTGTAAATAATTTTGCAACATAACCTCAAAACATTTTACGATTTCCGTTTTTCATTTACTTAATTTACACTGTGTTTGTTTACACAATTTACAGCATGTGACTTGCGCCCGAATGAATACTAGTGCTCTTAAATGCATTACCGAAGTAATCAACGAGCATGCATGGATGCGCATTAATGAACGTTGCATGTATGTTGCGAAATTTTGTCATGTCATGGAAATTGCGATGATGTATTGCTCGAGATATTCCCTTTCGCAATGTAAAATGAATAGTTATCAAGTGAATTATATTTAATTACACGTTTAAAAGCAAAAGTAGTCCATCAAATAGTGGCACCGAGCGTTTTACACGCGTATTGTCTACGTATTTTTGGTCCATCAGGAATCATTATGTTTCGGTAATTGTATTTTGAATTTGATTAAGCTGAAAACACCATTGGAATAACTTTTTTTTACAAAAACTGTATTATTCTACGATCTTACCATTTTTACGGTAAAAGTTACAGTTTCTAATAAGCGTCCAATAATCATCTAATAATCATTTAATAATCTAACAATCATCGTCTAATAATCGTATGTAGCTATTTAGGGCCTACATATTTAACAAAAAACTTCTGATTTCTTAAATGTGAATGTTAAAAAAATGAATAAATGGTATAAAACAAGCAATTTTTAAATATTTAATTTTTATGTAGTATGTTTGATTAAATATTTGATTTTTAAGTAATATATTTGATTTTTATCTTGTGTTTTTTACCATGTTATATTTTCAGATATAATTGTTATACTGCAATGCATTATTTTAGGTTAAATTTAAAAGTTCAATACAATTCCGCAAACTCGTTTGTATTAATCACAAGTATTTTAATTATATACAAATATTTTTAAAACTTTTAAAATTTTTGAAATAACCTTTTCTTAATGCTGGTTTTCAACTGTTTTCGGAAATTTACAATAAAACTTTAAAAACTACCAAATATAATACCAATTTTTAGACAATTTTTGCCTAATAATATTACCTTAATATTTTATTGATTTTTCAATTATTATAAAAAACCAAACAAAGAGAAACAAGCATTTAAAAAATTACAGCCCCTAAAAAAATTAATACATATATATATATATATATATATATATATATATATATATATATATATATATAGCCGCCTCGGTGGTCTAGTGGATAGCGTACTAGGCTTTCACCCCGAGGACCCGGGTTCGATTCCCGGCGAGGGTTGGCATTTTCATACGCTATACATCATCCCATCGTCTGCATTAGCCCAAGTGTGCACAATAGTCAGACGTTAAACACCAAAAAAAAAAAAAAAAAAAAAAAAAAAATATATATATATATATATATATATAAATATATTTCGTGGTATAAATAAAAGCACTGCACACACTTTTATGCATTCTATTTTCATTAATAATGAATTCCCCATATGTCTGTTTTTTAAAACTGTTATTTGATCATATCAGATGATATTTTATAACTGACATCGTATTTCAAATGAAAGACATTTCTATTTAATTTTAAGTTTATAAAAGCTAATATTCTCTGACGGTGTTAGGATTACAGTATTCTTCAGTTTATTTTTTGGCCGTAAATTTATTTACTTAAAATTTCGATAAGCCAATACTGATTCAAGTTAGTCAACTTAGTTAAAAACTTAAATTTGAATTTGTCTGTTTTTGTTGACAGTTCTCAAGTAAAAATTTTGTTTTGTTTTTCGTAATGACACAAATGACGCTTACAATTTAATTGAAGTTATCCAAAGTATTTAAATAGCACAGGCCTACATATATAAAAAAACAGATAATTTTGTATTAGAAACGCTAAAATTAAAAATATCAATAAAATCCGTTTGATTAGTGTTCAGCTTTTTACACACTCAAACCCACAAAAAATATTTTTTTTTATTTTTAACCAACTAATTACAGACCTTTTTAAGAGTCTTTGTTTCGCCATAACGTCATCAACTTCTATCTAATTTGTATTCTCTAAATTTTTTTCATTCCTTTGTGGATGATTACTCCATTTCAGCTTGAGTATTTCTGTTGAGTATTTCAGCTTTGATGTTTCCAAAGTCTTTATGTACCTCACTTACCAAATTAATTTGACCTTTTGTTCTATTGAAAGTTTATGACCCCTCTTACCAGACGATCTACGTTTATTCTTTTCAAGTATCCATAGAAATTCAATATGTTTTTCGTATGTACTTTTCTCTTCAAATGTTACAGAAACTGTATCCTAGCTTTCTTTCGTATGAGGAAAAAATCAGAAATCGCTATAACATCATGATCACCCGTAAACATCTTATTAGTATTCTTGATACGAGTTAAGTCTACCAGTGAGACGACTATATCTGGATCAGATTTTTGCTTATAAAATTAAGATAAACGAGTTCAAAACCCGTTACTGACTAATATTTTGTTTATAAACGCTATTATTTATTTGTTAAATATTATGTTTATAAATAAAATTAATAACCAAATATTTAGTTATAATTAACGTCGTTATAATAAGTATGCCAACTCTTCTAACATAAATCTTTTCAATGTATTTGCAGTTAAATAATAAAACAAAAACCAATGCCCAGCCCGAGCTTCACAAATATTAGAATTGTACAGATTGATCTTTTATATAAAAGTGTCCATTTTCTTTAACATAAGGTTATTTTCAATTTTGCTTAAAGATCAATAATAATTGGTACAATACATACCAATAATGAACACGGATTACTTCAATTTTGAACATTTTCACTTCAATCGGTCGGTTGCCTACTGTCATGTTTTTTGGGTTTTTTTTTATACAGCCAATTTCTATTTAACCGTCAAGTTCTTTCACTTTAATCTAAACTGTTTTAGAGCTCCGTGAAAATATTGTATTAATACAAGAAATAAAATAGTTCCAATGTTTCCAATACAACTGATCATATTACAGTGTTTACAGAAAACGGTTTGAATAACTTGAAATAAAAATGAAATTTAAAACTCTTGGACTGAAGGCTGCTACGGCTTTATGTTTATTTATGTTTTAAATTTTTCTTTTGTTCAACTTAGAGACAATATAAATACCAACAAAATAATAAAAACAATATATCCATTACATAAAAAATGTTCACAGTTTCATAACAAATCCAGAAATATAATACAATACTTTGTTTTCTTCATGAACATACTAAAGATGATAAAGTTACACTAATGCACTATGTGAAAACTATTACAATGCATTTATATGTATTTTTTAGATGCTATTCACAATGTTATAAATCATTGAAAAGTGATAATTTTGAAACAAAAAGTCTAAGAAAGTATGAAAAATGTCAAAAATTGCTCAATAAGCCATGCAACAACACAAGCTATAAACAAAAGCAGCAACAACTATCAGCCGACACACACAGGTTAGCGAACGTGTATTTTTACAATAATCTTAGATGAAACTGTGATTAACAATGGGTATTTCTAAAAAAACAATTTATCTACTGAGTATTTCTATATACGTAATATACTCGTACTTACCTTTTGCTCCAAAATTATGCATTTCATTATCATTTTAGTGAACCTTGTTTAATTAGATCGCGACAGCGACTTCAGCACTGACGACGCACGTTAAATTGATCACGATCATGACTTTAGCACTAACGACTCACTTAAATAAATCGTGATTACGGCCTTAGCCCTGATTACGGACATAAATGGATCGCGATCACAAATTTAGCACTTCCGACACACGTAAAAGGATCGTGATCACGACCTTAGCACAGATGACGCACGTTAAAATTGATCACGATCATGACTTTAGCACTAACGACTCACTTAAATAAATAGTGATCACGGCCTTAGCTCTGATGACGGACATAAATGGATCGCGATCACAACTCTAGCACTGACGACGCACGTAAAAGGATCGCGATCACGACCTTAGCAGTGATAACGCACGTCAAATTGATCACGATCATGACTTTAGCACTAACGACTCACTTACATAAATCGTGATCACGGCCTTAGCACTGATGACGGACATAAATGGATCGCGATCACAACTCTAGCACTGACGACGCACGTAAAAGGATCGTGATCACGATCTTAGCACTGATGAAGCACGTTAAATTGATCATGATCATGACTTTAGCACTAACGACTCACTTAAATAAATAGTGATCACGGCCTTAGCCCTGATGACGGACATAAATGGATCGCGATCACAACTCTAGCACTGACGACGCACGTAAAAGGATCGCGATCACGACCTTAGCACTGATGACGCACGTTAAAATTGATCACGATCATGACTTAAGCACTAACGACTCACTTAAATAAATCGTGATCACTGCCTTAGCACTGATGACGCACGTTAAATTGATCGCGATCACAACTTTAGCACTTTCGACGCACGTAAAAGGATCTTGATCACGACCTTAGCACTGACGATACACGTTAAATCGATCAACGACTCAATAAATGTATCGCGATTACGGCCTTAGCACTGACGACGGATGTAAATGGATCGCGATCACGACTTTCTCTGCATATGCACGCAAATGGATCACGATTACGACTTTAGCAATGATGACGTACGGAAAGGATCGCGATCACGGCCTTAGCACTGACGACGTACGTAAATGGATCACGATCACAACTCTAGCACTTCCGACGCACGTAAAAGGATCGCGATCACGACCTTAGCACTGACGATACACATTAAATTGATTACGATCATGACTTAGCACTAAAGACTCACTTAAATATATCGCGATCACGGCCTTAGCACTAACGACGGACGTAAATGGATCACGATCACGACTTTACCATTGGCGATGCACATAAATGGATCACGATCACGATTTTAACTCTACAGATGCACACAAATGGATCACGATCACGACATTATCAATTATGATGCACGTAAAAGAATCATGATCGTGAATTTAGCACTGAAGACGGAATTAAATGGATCACGATCACGACTTTAGCAATGACGACTCACGTAAAAGGATCATGATCGTGACTTTAGCAATGAGGACGCATGTAAAAGGATCACGATAGCTATATCTAGCGCTTGGAGGGTTAATGTTTAGTTTGAAGTTTTCTCTTTACATCTATAAACTTAATATTTTACATCCGGCAATTAATACAATATAAATTTATATCCAGTTCTGTTAAAATAACGAATATTCTTTTCATGAATACATTACCGCAGAGACACTGTGTTGTACCACATGTTTTGGGCCGAGTGTGTGTAACAATATCAGTGGAAGGCTACGTCTCCACTCCACAAAGCTTTATCCACTGATGCTTTATCCACGCCATTGACTTTGTTGTATGCACGGGTTAAAATGGTTTTCCTATCCCTTCTTTCAATTCGACTTGGACTGGAACTCACCTTATATAATTGTATTGATATAGGTTATACAGAGACCTATATCAAAGCAACCACTTACGTTCCTCGCTTTAGACTTTGATGGAATTCGGCATTGCTATTCGATTATTTTTATACAATAAACAAGTAAAACTGGTTTAATATTGTTATGAACGATATGCAAATGTATTTACTGTGTATCGAAATATAAAATATTAGCAAACACGTAAGTGTCTTATGGACGTGATGGAAGCGAGTCATGACATTATCATGTTACAACCATATTTTAGTATTCTAACGTTTTCACAATGGTGATCATGGTTAAAACCTGCATAAAATTAAAATCTTATTAATTTGCATAGATATTAAAGATATAAAATAATTTTTATACATATTTTGACGCATATTACAATAGTGAAACGGGATTATATATAAGGGTAAAACTTACAAATTTGAAGTTTGTCTAACATTTGAAGAATTTTATAAGAAACGAATTAAGCTAAACTATTATAAAAATCATTTTTTGTTCAAACTTTGAATCGAATGGAACGAAAATTTCAATTGCTAGAGGACACAAACACATATACACTCGTGTGCTATTCATAGTCTCTCTCTCTCTCTCTCTCTCTCTCTCTCTCTCTCTCTCTCTCTCTCTCTCTTTCTCTAATTTAATGACCGTAATCAGGTTATTAAAAACATTTAAGACAAAAAAGATAAACACTCTTAGAGATTTGAAATGACAACCATTTTGAAACTTGTTAACGAACTACCCAAGCTATTAATAACGTCAATTTCAAGGGTCCCACGGTGATGGCCGCTCCAATAGTTCATTTTCCAATGGAAATTAGCGAATAACCTATAAAACCCAATATTTTCAAAAAAATATCACATATAAAATATAATAAAGATTTCTATGACAGTAACCTAGCCTAACGTCAAAAAGATTTAGCACAATATGAAACTGCCATACTAGTTTTGAACAAACCTATTCAACAAAATAGCAGGAATTGGTCCATAATTTCTGAAAATCGGTCCAACAGTTTTGCACAAATTGTGATTATATGGCGATTTGTGATTCTAGTAACTGCAAATAATTTCAAGTAGAAGAATATAGTTCGCGGATAAATTTATAAGCAACAATATAATCACTGTTTGCCGTCAATGGCATTAAAATCGAATTTTTGATAGAAACGGAAAATTGTGAGATATTTTGTTTAAGTTTTATAGACTATTTGTTTTTTTATGTATATGTATAAATAGACATTTTGACAATAATCTTTATTAGAAAAACCAAATAAATTTGTATATTGTGGTTTTTATTTCTAAACTTTAAAAAAATTTTTTTTTTTTAGGTAAGTTTAGTTTAGGTGACCTCTAGATGCGGAGCGGAGTTGCTCTAAGCGGAGCGGATTACGGCGTAACCTATTATTTTCAATGTAAGTGCGGTCACTTAAAGCGTAAAGGAGCTGAGCGGAGCCAAGCAGCATCGCTCGGTTTGGCTCCGCATAGCTTCGCTCTACCTAGTTTTAATTTTGAAGCTCACTCCAATTCTCCCACCGCGCTAACCGCGCCTCCAAATTTTTTATAGTATTTTCCTAGAATCCGTTACAGTAGGCATACATATATTTAGATTTAAAGGATAAACACGCGTTCTTTAAACTGACTAGACTCCGCTTCTGGTTGCCGCTCATCTTTATTCCTCTCCGCTCGGCTCAGCCTGACACAGCTCCGCTCCGTATTTGGTGATCGTCCGGTCTAAAAGTATATTCACGTGTAAAAATAACGTATTTTAAAATAAAAAAAACATTTCTTTTGAAAAAATATTTTTTTAAATTTATTTTTTTATAAATATATATATTTTTTATTTAACCTTAGACCTTAAAAACATAAAAAACCTACAAAAATATAAAAAAATCAATTTCAATAAATAGAAATATTTTAAATAGTTTAAAGCATTAAAAAACATATAATGTACTTTAAAAGATTCAACGATATTTATTTTCATTCACTTTGTGCAATGAATGAACGATAATTCTGCTTGCCAATACGACAGAAATAAAATACTTTTGTGTGCAGTATGAAATACTGCAAAGTTATTTCGCAATGTAAACTGACTGTAAAATATGTGACAGGTTGTCAACTAGGAGCAAATTTGACATTTAATGTATGGGTGCCAGGAGAATAAAACTTTGAGTTTAGAATAGCAACTCTTTGAAACGTTCAAAGTTGTGATACAATGGTTAAGTCCGAAGCCATATTTCCGTCAGTATTGTTGAATACAGTATTCGAAACAACAATTGGATCAGACGCCCCAATCGTAAAACTACAATAGAACCACTTGCATCAAATTGTGGCCGATTGAAATTTGAGTTGCACAAGTTTTTGAATACAAATATACAGCATTGATATTCCAAGACAAGGGTTATTCAAAGTAAGCAAGGGGGGCAGTTTTCTATATTTATGTATGTTTCCGACAGAAAAGCAAACTGTTGAGCGGTAGGTCAAATAATTTCCCCACGGGATAGTCTACTTCGTACAGCCTGCATACATGAATATTGACACACCCAATCAAGTAGAATGAACCTCTTTTATCGTATTTCGAAATAAAGAAAGTGTAAAAGCATAAGGTCTTTGTCAAGCGTAGGTTCGAATTTGTGCTTACACTCATTTTTCTAAATTATTGGAGTAAAAAATAATCATGTGAATTCACACAGCTAAGACGAAATTTAAATTTTGTCAACATTTTTTAGTTAGTGGAATGGGGGCTCTAGTCCTTTACGGTCCTCTATTAACCCCGACTCTGGAATAAAAAATGTAACTGCCCACTATCCAACAGCACAACTAACAGTACAGAATCATTCCTCTACTTTGGTCCTATAGCCAGAAATATCACGAGGAATAATTACGGTCCTATGAACCTAAGTATCACATGGACATACTCATAATCCTATTGATAAAAGAATGCTAAAAAAGCCACGTTATTACGACCTCAATTATCACTGAAGGCTGTACAATTCTATTACCACAAATACCACATGGGACTACTCACAATTCTATGGTTACATTACTGGTGATTACTCACGATTCTATTACCGAAAATGCTACAGGAAACGGTCCTATGGCACAGATACCAAAGAAGATAATCACGATCCTATCGTCACATATAACACAGGGGACTACCACGATCCCATCACTGCAAGTACCACAGGAGACTACTCAAGATCTCATGACCACAAATAACGTACAGGACCATTCACGATCCTATGACCACCTTGGGTTATTCACGAACCTATTATCGCAAATACCACAGAGGACTATTCACGATCCCATGACCACAAATATCACAGTGACTATTCGCGATCCATTATCGTAAATATCACAGACGACTATTCACGATGCAGTTATCACAAATACCACAAAGGAAAATTCATAAGCCAATGACCACCGTGGGTTACTCATTCACTCATTACCGCAAATACCCATAGAACTATTCATCATGCCTTAACCACAAATACCACTGAAGACTATTCACGATTCAATTACTGTAAATACCACAGTGGACCAGTCATGATGCTATAACCACCGTAGGTTAGTCTACTTACGAACCCGTTATCGCAAATACCACAGAGGACTACTCACAATCCTATGACCACAAATACCACAGGGACTATTCACGATCCCATAATTTCAAATACTGCGGACGACTATTCACCATGCCTTGACCAAAAATACGACATTGGATTGTTTAACGATTTAACTACCGAAAATACCACAAAGGACCATTCATGATCTTATGACAACAGTGAGTTACTAACGAAACCATTACTACAAATACTATAGAAGAGTACTCACGATCCCACCGGGAATTTTCACGATAGTATTCCCAAAAACGCCATTTTAGCCTACTTACTGTTCAATAGCACACCATGCTTAGGTTCCTTATAATATAGACCGTTATAAATTATTTTATTTCTTTTATATAAGCTACTACATATTTTTTTATAATTTATTACAAAGTAATTCTACAACTTATTAAAAACATTGACGGTTGATGATCGCATTTATCGTTTGAAAAAGTTCATGACATTATCTATCTATTAGACTCGTGGTTTGCCTTCAGTCCCACAGTACTAACGCACGACTGATTGTCTCATTGTGTACTTTATGTCTGCCTATTTGTTACAAAAACATAAAAGATGTAACGACAGAATTTTATTTTGTATTTAAGTCGATTTTTGAGATAAAATGAAATTTGCCAGAATTAATTCATCGCTGTAGCACAGTCTAAGAAAATTGTATACTCAAAAACCAAATTAATTTCTTAAGTGTCCCCATATGAATAAAATTCTACATTTAACAAAAATTATTGGCGTCTATCGTAGATTTTCAGGAAACAGATTTTTACAGTCATGCTGTCTACTAATTTCCTTTCTTGTAATGTTTATACTTTGTTTATTTTGTACTCATCTGGTATCACGATTAAAGTTAACATTTCTTTAAATAATCAAAACATATTTTTTGTTAATATACTGCAATTATACAAATGTTTTTAAAATAAAAAATTGTTGACTTATAGTTAAGTACAAATAATTTACTTTTTGGATTTATTTTACGATAAATATGATCGAAACATTCTAGAATGACATTTTTTTAAAAAAGAAACGCACTTTTGGGAGTAATGAAGCTTTTTATGGCTGTTTATAAGATTTTTCATATTTTTAGGTATAAAATGAGTTCCCGAAAAATTGTCGTTTATGTATGAATCATTCAGTACTAATGTAAATCTATATTTATAATAATTTAGATAATTTTATAACAGAAATGCGTCCAAGGAAATATACAATTTTTTAAAAGATACCTTATTTATACGTTGCCGCCTCGGTGGCCTAGTAGATAGCGTACTGGGCTTTCAACCCGAGGACCCGGGTTCGATTCCCGGCCAGGGCTTAGCATTTTCATAAGCTATAAATTATCCCATCGTCTGCATTAGCCCAAGTGTGCACAATAGTCGGACGTTAAAAAAAAAAAATATTTCACGATAAACAATTATAATAATTATGTACTCTAGATTGATGAACACATTACACATGTATCATAATTTAAAAATTAGGCGATACAGAAATCACAATTCTAAAAGTAAGCAAAAAAACGGGACATTTAATAAAAAAAAAACAAATATAAACAAAACTAATGAAAAATTTAATGTAAACTTTTACGGTGTTTAACTAGCAGATGTTAAAGCGTTTAATGGCGGAGGTGCAAAACGTTTAGCACTTTTGAATGTTATTATCTTTTTCGAGTTTAGATGAGTTAGCTGACTGAGGGGGATGGACGAGAGAGAGGGGGGAGCGTTCATTAGGAAACATTCATCACACCCCCTCCTAATTACGTCGGTTCACACTGCAGGCGTGACTTTACTTTTTTAATGTTAGCAATAAAACCACCCTTATTTTTATATAATTCCACCGCTTCATATTGAAAATCGATTACGGCCTCACAAAGCCGGATTCAGACGTATTTAATAACTTTGTTTTGTCTTTTTTCACTTCTCCCTTTGAAAATCCCAACCAGGAGATTAATACTACGTGTCCTACACGTACTATATGCTGAAAATATAAAATTTTGTTTGACCCTTCTAGCAAAAAAAGTATCACAATTTTTGCCAAATATAATATTTTTCTTAAAATTTGTAAATTATCATCCACAACTTTTTTTGTACTACATTTATGCATACTGTATTATTATATTAAAATTTTGTAAGATATATTTGATGATTAAAGTAGCTCAATAAGATTTATTATTTTGAGTCCACTTGTATTGATTAAAGTAACTGATCCCTAAACCTGCAACCATGCGGAGAGCAAATAGGAAGTATAAATACAGGGTTACTCAAAAATATGCAGAAATCTTTTGGAAACTGATTCTACACTAAAAAATATAAAAAGTGCATATATACATATGAACAAAAACGTTTCATTTTCTCACGAACAGCCAGTTTGTTTTTACCCTAACTTATCGGTTTGATCAACAAAATTCAAACTTTGGCTGCTTCTTTACCTAATTTAGACCTTACTGTAAAAAAATAACTAACTTAATACATTGACCATTTCCAAAATAACAGGCGTTTAAAAGTTTTAAACTTATATAAATCATTAACGATAAATTTTTAGTAACAAATTTCAAGAAATGATTTTTGTCGGTCTTTTAATTTCCTATCGAACACTGTAACTGTCAAAATTATCGGGCAAGTACAATTTCAAAGCTGTGTGAATTAGTCCGTCGGGGAACGACATACAAATGCAATATCATATGATTACCATACTACTGGTTATTTATGTGTATTATTATTTGATAAATTGCAGTATGCAAATCATATGATATGCAACTACATAGGTAGGTCGTGGTCTCACGGACTAATTTGCTCTGTAATGTTGAAGTTGCACCATTAAATAGAAAATTAAAAGGATACTAGATGTCGTTTTGACATTTGTTAAAGGATTTAAAGGTCTCAAATAATGGTTGAATGTATGAACTTTGTTATTTTTTCCAATTAGGTTACCATCAGGTAAGGAATTACGCTGTTTTAATTTTATTAATCGAAACATTCTAGAATGACATTTTTAAAAATAAACGTGCTTTTGGGAGTAATGAAGCTTTTTATGGTTCTTGATAAGATTTTTCATATTTTTAGGTATAAAATGAGTTCCCGAAAAATTGTCGCTTATGTATCATTCAGTAATAATTTAAATCTATATTCATAACAATTTAGATAATTTTATAACAGAAATGCGTCCAAGGAAATATACAATTTTTTTACCTTATTTATATTTTGGCTAAGAATTTCATGTTTGAGCGACAATATCTATTCAGTAACCTATCAAATATTTACCAACTCAATTTCTATAATAAAGTTTTTATATAATATAAAAATTATATGAAACGTTTATGTAAGGTTTAGAAAACTGAAAATGCAAAATGTTAAAAAGAATCACGATACAATAATCTAATGCTTGCACTAAGGAAACTCTTTGGGTGTTTTTATATTGTAGCATTTCAGGTATATTACAGCTCAAACTAAAAGTAAACTGTTTTAAATAATATTTCTCATGTTTAATTTTTTCAAGCTCATAATAATTGATTATAAACGATTTTAACTTGTTATCCATTCTGAGTCAGAGGTAAGTTTTTTTAATTTTTATTTATTTTGTGATTTTTACCACCATTTCACACCAGTAATATTAGTTACCTTTCCTTAAATACCACACAAACAATAATACTAAATTTTAGTTTACTGTTTGCAATTTAAGGCCTGTTGCGTTCTGGAAACTTTTTTGAGCAATTAAATTGTTGCAAAAATATAATTTACTGTTTGAGGTTACAGATCGCGCACTGGCAACTTTAAAATCACTACTAAAACGTTGTCGCGAGGTCTCTATTTTAGGGCGAGGCTTTTGTGTGTCTAGACATGTCACACAGACGCACTGTCTAGACACGCACTGGCAGTAGGTTACCCACTGTCTAGTAACTCACTGGCTGTAGGTTACACACCGTCTAGAAACGCAATAGCAGTAGGTTACGCACTGTCTAGTAACTCACTGGCTGTAGGTTACACACCGTCTAGAAACGCAATAGCAGTAGGTTACGCACTGTCCAGAAACGCACTACCAGTAGGTTACGCACTGTCTAGTAACTAACTCTATGTAGGTTACACACCGTCTAGACACGCAATAGCAGTAGGTTACGCACTGTCCAGAAACGCACTACCAGTAAGTTACGCACTGTCTAGTAACTCACTGGCTGTAGGTTACACACCGTCTAGAAACGCAATAGCAGTAGGTTACGAACCGTCTAGAAACGCAATAGCAGTAGGTTACGAACCGTCTAGAAACGCAATAGCAGTAGGTTACGCACTGTCCAGAAACGCACTACCAGTAGGTTACGCATTGTCTAGTAACTCACTGGCTGTAGGTTACACACCGTCTAGAAACGCAATAGCAGTAGGTTACGCACTGTCCAGAAACGCACTACCAGTAGGTTACGCATTGTCTAGTAACTCACTGGCTGTAGGTTACACACCGTCTAGAAACGCACTACCAGTAGGTTCCGCACTGTCTAGTAACTCACTGGCTGTAGGTTACACACCGTCTAGAAACGCAATAGCAGTAGGTTACGCACTGTCCAGAAACGCACTACCAGTAGGTTACGCATTGTCTAGTAACTCACTGGCTGTAGGTTACACACCGTCTACAAACGCAATAGCAGTAGGTTAGCACCGTCTAGAAACTCAATAGCAGTAGGTTACTCACTGTCTAGAAACACACTCGCAGTGGGTTACGCACTGCCTAGTAACTCACTGGCTGTAGGTTACACACCGTCTAGAAACGCACTACCAGTAGGTTCCGCACTGTCTAGTAACTCACTGGCTGTAGGTTACGCACCGTCTAGAAACGTAATAGCAGTAGGTTACGAACCGTCTAGAAACGCAATAGCAGTAGGTTACGCACTGTCTAGAAACACACTCGCAGTAGGTTACGCACTGCCTAGTAACTCACTGGCTGTAGGTTACACACCGTCTAGAAACGCCATAGCAGTAGGTTACACACCGACTAGAAACGCAATAGCAGTAGGTTACGCACTGCCTAGAAACGCACTACCAGTAGGTTACGCACTGTCAAGTAACTCACTGGCTGTAGGTTACGCACCGTCTAGAAACGTAATAGCAGTAGGTTACGAACCGTCTAGAAACGCAATAGCAGTACGTTACGCACTGTCTAGAAACACACTCGCAGTAGGTTACGCACTGCCTAGTAACTCACTGGCTGTAGGTTACACACCGTCTAGAAACGCCATAGCAGTAGGTTACACACCGACTAGAAACGCAATAGCAGTAGGTTATGCACTGTCTAGAAACGCACTACCAGTAGGTTACGCACTGTCTAATAACTCACTAGCTGTAGGTTACGCACCGTCTAGAAACGTAATAGCAGTAGGTTACGCACCGTCTAGAAACGCAATAGCAGTAGGTTACGCACTCTCTAGAAACGCCGCACATCTGTTCGGCAAAGTGCAGTCATCTTAAATTTTGTGCTGCCCTTTAACTTAAATTAAAGTTAAAACATGAACTTAGAAATATCGAATGATAAGAAAATATGAGATTATAGTGACAAAAATGTAACCGCAATGACCTTGCCTGTATGTCCTCGCAAAGTTGAATAAATTTTATAAAACTGTCCACTTAAAAGCCCGTTGCTTATAACGGGACGAACAAAGAACTATTTTACACGTCGTGTAAAATCTCAAAATCTCAGAATCACGGGCGCTGTACCACAGCTGTTCTGGTGAAACTAATTTCTTGAACTGACAGATCGAAGCAACAGAATAGCTACAAGTGCGCGGCTTAAGAATGTTGGCGCAAATTTTAGAAATAAGATTCTTTAGTCACGCATCTTGCTTGTCATCAGTGCGCGGCAGGCGTAAGGGGTTACAATCGCTTTTGAAACTTTTAGTGAAAGTGTGGTAAAACATCAATATACATTTTTTTTTTTTTATTTTAAGGCGAAAAGCACATTGAGGCTATTATCGCCTCCGTAAATGTAAGTGTAACTTTGAAGTGTTGAAGTCGTAAGTGTAGTGTTGTAAGTGTAAGTGTGTGTTAGACTCGGGTACCTCGAGGGACGTCTAAATCCTCTCAATAGGTGCAGTTAGTCTGCATCCCCCTGCGGGTGTCAATATTTTAAGTACAACTGGATAGTTACCTATTTTTTCATTCTTTAGAATTAAATCCTCCAAACGCGGTTACTTTCCAAAATAATTACGTAAGTGCAAATTTCGTCAGTAATTTTCCACTATTTCAAGCGCGATAGTGATTAGCCGTTTTTGTGAATATACAGGATTTTCGCAATTACATTTCCGCGCAATAACAGACTACATTGCTGCAGTTAATGTTCAGCTATTTTTAGCATCTATAAAGCTTTTAAAAAGTGTATCTTTTTATTGATAAAATTCGTAAAAATTAGTTATATTTAAGTCATATTTATAAAGTTGAAAATCTGTTTTTTAATGAATCAATTGTTTTTATATTTGTTTTTGACTCTCGTTGTAAATATTGTATTACAAGTGTTTAAAAGTACTTATTTAACATCTTTAATAACCTCTAGTTTTGCCTTAGACGTATGTATAAATCGGAACTGATAACGTTATATTTAAAAACATAATATACATTTATGATTGAAACTTACCGAATTTATTGCAGTCATGTCTTTGACTCTCGTCGTATCGGGCTCCGCTATCCCACTCTCACTCTGTCAACAAAATACAAAGTATTTAAAATTCACAAAGAAATTGAAATTTCGCTAATGTACGCACTGTCTCTTATATTAAGCTAATATTAACTTTTTCTCTTAATGTATTAAAACATACAAATAATTTAATTGCGTTTAGAGTTTATGTTCGTATTCTTGTATAACTTTATTTTAAATTGTTACGTTTCTACGTCGGCCTGTCAAATAAAACAAACGCTGATAAGTCGGAATAGTAAAAACGTGAAAACGTGTGAGGGTGAGGGTGGGACTATCAAATTAACGAATGAGTCAAGTCTGTCAAAGTTGTTTATAAACCAAAATTTTGTTGCAGTAGTAAAGCATCATTTTTGTCTTCAAATTCTTGGAAGTCAGGTTATAGCCTACTTCTTTTCAAAGAATGTTTCATTCACTCAAAAATAAATAAACGCATACCCTGATATAAACACACAGAACAATAATTAACGGTTTTTATTTCCTAGTTATAAATTATAAGTTGTATGATTATAGTTATAGGTTATAGTATTGATGGTAAACGAAACCATCAATACTATAACCTATAACTATAATCATACAACTTATAATCCCGTGATTATTTATTTTGTTATGCAATTTTATTTACGCTGGGCCACAATATGTCCAGTAAGACTCGTCGTGTAACTCCGCCACTCCACAGTGACTTTACGCTGGGCCACAATATGTCCAGCAAGCCTCATTGTGTAACTCCACCACTCCACGGTGATTTTACGCTGGGCCACACATTGTGTAACTCCTCCACAACACGGTGACTTTACGCTGGGACACAATATGTCCAGCAAGACTCATTGTGTAACTCCGCCACTCCACGGTGATTTTACGCTGGACCACACATTGTGTAACTCCTCCACACCACGGTGACTTTACGCTAGGCCACAATATGTCCAGCAAGCCTCATTGTGTAACTCTGCCACTCCACATTGTGTAACTCCTCCACACCACGGTGACTTTACGCTGTCCAGCAAGACTCATTGTGTAACTCCGCCACTCCACGGTGATTTTACGCTGGACCACATTGTGTAACTCCTCCACACCACGGTGACTTTACGCTGGGTCACAATATGTCCACCAAGACTCATTGTGGGACTTTACTGGGCCACAATATGTCCACCAAGACTCATTGTGTAACTCCTCCACACCACGGTGACTTTACGCTGGGCCACAATATGTCCACCAAGACTCATTGTGTAACTCCTCCACACCACGGTGACTTTACGCTGGGCCACAATATGTCCAAAAAGACTCATTGTGTAACTCCGCCACTCCACGGTGACTTTACGCTGGGCCACAATATGTCCAGTAAGACTCATTGTGTAACTCCGCCACTCCACGGTGACATTACGCTGGCCACAATATGTCCACCAAGACTCATTGTGTAACTCCGCCACTCCACGGTGACTTTACGCTGGGACACAATATGTCCAGCAAGCCTCATTGTGTAACTCCACCACTCCACGGTGATTTTACGCTGGGCCACACATTGTGTAACTCCTCCACACCACGGTGACTTTACGCTGGGACACAATATGTCCAGCAAGACTCATTGTGTAACTCCGCCACTCCACGGTGATTTTACGCTGGACCACACATTGTGTAACTCCTCCACACCACGGTGACTTTACGCTGGGCCACAATATGTCCAGCAAGCCTCATTGTGTAACTCCGCCACTCCACGGTGATTTTACGCTGGGCCACACATTGTGTAACTCCTCCACACCACGGTGACTTTCCGCTGGGACACAATATGTCCAGCAAGACTCATTGTGTAACTCCGCCACTCCACGGTGATTTTACGCTGGACCACATATTGTGTAACTCCTCCACACCACGGTGACTTTACGCTGGGTCACAATATGTCCACCAAGACTCATTGTGTAACTCCTCCACACCACGGTGACTTTACGCTGGGCCACAATATGTCCACCAAGACTCATTGTGTAACTCCTCCACACCACGGTGACTTTACGCTGGGCCACAATATGTCCACCAAGACTCATTGTGTAACTCCTCCACACCACGGTGACTTTACGCTGGGCCACAATATGTCCAAAAGACTCATTGTGTAACTCCGCCACTCCACGGTGACTTTACGCTGGGCCACAATATGTCCAGTAAGACTCATTGTGTAACTCCGCCACTCCACGGTGACATTACAATATGTCCAGTAAGACTCAATGTGTAACTTCGCCACTCCACGGTGACTTTCCGCTGGGCCACAATATGTCCAGCAAGACTCATTATATAACTCCGCCACTCCACGGTGATTTTACGCTGGGCCACAATATGTCCAGTAAGACTCATTCATTGTGTAACTCCGCCACTCCACGGTGATTTTACGCTGGGCCACAATATGTCCAGTAAGACTCATTGTGTAACTCCGCCACTCCACGGTGACTTTACGCTGGGCCACAATATGTCCAGTAAGACTCATTGTGTAACTCGGCCACTCCACGGTGACTTTACGCTGGGCCACAATATGTCCACCAAGACTCATTGTGTAACTCCTCCACACCACGGTGACTTTACGCTGTGCCACAATATGTCCACCAAGACTCATTGTGTAACTCCTCCACACCACGGTGACTTT
Organism: Callitettix versicolor; assembly: GCA_022606455.1. Classification (NCBI taxonomy): domain Eukaryota; kingdom Metazoa; phylum Arthropoda; class Insecta; order Hemiptera; family Cercopidae; genus Callitettix; species Callitettix versicolor. The sequence goes on along the minus strand of CM040188.1, from coordinate 69,693,192 downwards.
ACGCTGGGCCACAATATGTCCACCAAGACTCATTGTGTAACTCCTCCACACCACGGTGACTTTACGCTGGGCCACAATATGTCCACCAAGACTCATTGTGTAACTCCTCCACACCACGGTGACTTTACGCTGGGCCACAATATGTCCACCAAGACTCATTGTGTAACTCCTCCACACCACGGTGACTTTACGCTGGGCCACAATATGTCCAAAAAGACTCATTGTGTAACTCCGCCACTCCACGGTGACTTTACGCTGGGCCACAATATGTCCAGTAAGACTCATTGTGTAACTCCGCCACTCCACGGTGACATTACGCTGGCCACAATATGTCCAGTAAGACTCAATGTGTAACTTCGCCACTCCACGGTGACTTTCCGCTGGGCCACAATATGTCCAGCAAGACTCATTATATAACTCCGCCACTCCACGGTGATTTTACGCTGGGCCACAATATGTCCAGTAAGACTCATTCATTGTGTAACTCCGCCACTCCACGGTGATTTTACGCTGGGCCACAATATGTCTAGTAAGACTCATTGTGTAACTCCGCCACTCCACGGTGACTTTACGCTGGGCCACAATATGTCCAGTAAGACTCATTGTGTAACTCCGCCACTCCACGGTGACTTTACGCTGGGCCACAATATGTCCAGTAAGACTCATTGTGTAACTCCGCCACTCCACGGTGACTTTACGCTGAGCCACCATATGTCCAGTAAGACTCAATGTGTAACTTCGCCACTCCACGGTGACTTGACGCTGGGCCACAATATGTCCAGCAAGACTCATTATATAACTCCGCCACTCCACGGTAACTTTACGCTGAGCCACAATATGTCCAGTAAGACTCATTGTGTAACTCCGCCACTCCACGGTGACTTTACGCTGAACCACCATATGTCCAGCAAGACTCATTGTGTAACTCCGCCACTCCATGGTGACTTTACGCTGGGCCACAATATATCCAGTAAGACTCATTGTGTAACTCCGACACACCACGGTGACTTTACGCTGAGCCACCATATGTACAGCAAGACTCATTGTGTAACTCTGTCACTCCACCTTGACTTTACGCTGGGCCACAATATGTCCAGTAAGACTCATTGTGTAACTCCGCCACTCCACGGTGACTTTACGCTGGGCCACCATATGTCCAGTAAGACTCAATGTGTAACTTCGCCATTCACGGTGACTTTACGCTAGGCCACAATATGTCCAGAAAGACTCATTATATAACTCCGCCACTCCACGGTGACTTTACGCTGGCCACCATATGTCCAGCAAGACTCATTGTGTAACTGCGCCACTCCACGCGGCCGACTGCAGCCAGTTTTTTAATTTTGTTAATAATTCAATCTTTAAAATATCATTTTTTTAAATAATTAATAACATAGCACATACAGACCATTGAAATGTTATAGGTATTTTCGTAGAAAAACATGTCAACAAAGTAATTACTTGAAGTTAAACATTCTTCACAGAAAAATGTATAAACCTGGTAAATTTCAGATATAAAATCTCAATTTCTAGTAATCGGTTTGCAACAGTACAGTGTTCAATCGTTGCAAAGAAATTTTATTATTTGTAAAACTCTTGGCCTGGCAAAATCTTAAAGTTCAGCGAAATGATTGCAAATAACTGTTTTTTAAATATATATTTTTTTGAGTGTATTTAATTCTTAAGAAAAAATTGTATATGTAATTGTTCAGCTTAAAACATTTAAGGTGACCGTGTATTTATATTTATTACATTATTTTCCTTTTGTTTGTATCAACGAATCAAAGTCAGGAATCTAAAATAAAAAAATTGTGTTATTGAGCAAAAAATAAAAATCATGTATCACGTTTCCTCTTCCTTTCTGATTTTAATTACGATAATTTGTTCGAAAACACGTCAAATTAACATTGCTAGTTTTTAACAACATAACCTAAAAGTTATTGAAATATATCAGCTGTTCAATGAAATCAGCTGACCTTTAAGAGTTAATATAAAACAAATGACCTTTTAATATAATTTAAAA
>CM040188.1:69678669-69686169 GCA_022606455.1 Callitettix versicolor | reverse complement strand
AAAAACAACAATAATTCTTTTAAATTATTAAAGATTTGAAATATCCGTCATACGAAAACTGCTGAACGAATGCTGTTGACCTGTTACAGAAGAAGCTGGTTAAAGAGCTTCTTCAAGCTATTGCCATAATCGATTATTCTGCCAAACTTGAATCAAATCGGATGAAACACCACACACACACACACACACACACACACACACACACACACACACACACACACACACACACACACACACACACACACACACACACACACACACACACACACACACACACACACACACACATATATATATATATATATATATATATATATATATATATATATATGTGTGTGTGTGTGTGTGTGAGAGAGAGAGAGAGAGAGAGAGAGACTACATACCCCTCAAAAAGTTAACTAATGGTCAGGGTCAGTGCTTATTTGAAGGTCTGGATCAGGAGCTACCATATAGCTGCTCCAATAGCTTATTTTTCACTAAATAACGTGTAAAATCTTTAGTGCCTGCTCACGGTACTTCCTCAACATTCAGTTTGAGAACTATCAAAAAAGACTCAACTTTTGAATATCGGTTAAGGTTGATTAAATTTGGTAATGTTTAAAGAATCACCAATCAAATCAAAATAAAATAATTTGTTATACAAAAAATTTAGCATAATTATGAATTCATTCAACTATTTTTCATCATGCCAATAAGATCATAATAAAACTTATTCATTTGTCAATATTTCAATGTTACATCTAAACTACGAAAGTGTTTTTATCTAATTTTTTTTTAATTTCCAAAAAGTAATCTGCAAATAGACATACAAAAATAGAATTCTTTTTTTCAAATTTAAATAAAATTATATTTTAAAAGTGATATACAATTTATAAAAACATGTAACATAGTTTAGAAGAAGTTTTTTTTTAATAAAAATCCTGTTCGACTAACAATGGTATACAAGTAGCTTAGGTAAGAATTTTTAGCGAAATGAATTATATAATTCTGTAAATCTTTTTTAAGATAACCACTGTTTTAACTTATTGTCCAATATCTCTAAATAAAATCACGGAAATTTTCTAATGATTTATACTTACAGTAGGACAATACGAATTTAATTTTTTCCGGACTGTCAATTAGTCGAATTTATAAAAAAAAATATTTGATGTAATTTATGAATCAGAGAAAAATATTTATTGTGTACACGATCGTTACTAATTTGCCAAACGTATTTCACCAGCTAATGTTTAAGAAAACATAGTTGTTACAGAAGTTTTTTAGTGATAATTCGGTGACTACAAAAAATCTCATTTCCTTATCCGTATTTTTTATTATGCTTAAGTGCAAGTAGGTTACTGTGAATATTCTTTCTGTTAACAGTAATAGTTACTAACAGTTTTAGTAACAGTTAGTAACAGTAACAGTTTTTTAACGTATTTTATATGGTTTCAATACCTACATTGTTTTGTGATAACCATTGTTTACCATTGTCCATATTTATTTCTAATCGGATCAGTGGAATTCCCACTTATTCTAGTATGGTAAAATGAAACTTTATTGTGTTTATATACCTATTGAAATAAATTCCACCAAAAAGCGGGCATTTGTGATAAGAAATGTTATTTAGTAACAAATAAAGTTTTGAAAATTTAAACTTATAAATATTGCATACAACACAAATAACGTAATAAAGAGGTTTGCCTGCACGTTCTACGTTTTTCGTTAAAACCAAAATTTAAATTTTATTCATTTTAATCTGTTGTCCAGAGAGCTCGTATTGAATAGAAAGAAAACTGTTTTTGTTTCTCGAAAAAAATAAAGGTAATATAAATTACGATAAATACAAACGTGTAAGATTAATACGCGAAACCAGGAAACAAAATTTCGTGTTTACCGTGTCCCACTTTGACATTATTAATGTAAGCGTGTCGAGGCAGCGAGTGCCGGGAGAAACAAATATCAAACCTTCCGTCAAAGTCAAAGAAGTGGTGGAGTCGACACTAAAACGTAAGCTTAGCGAGTTGCCTTCAAAGTGAAGTGAATCAAATAAAACCTAGTACCGCGTGTTTACGTACTGCGGGGGTCAACTCGTTGCGGAATCTGCCAATAGGAATTCAACAAACATAAAAAAATAGGGCGTGATTGAAAGCGTAGTGAATCGAATTATGGGAAATTTTTCTGATTGAATTATAAAATACCAGAACCACCAAAGTCAAAACAACATCCTCCCGTAATACAATATTCTACAAAAGTGCTTTTATATAAAAAAAAGTTTACACGAATATTTTAGTAAACAAAGGTACAATATGTAACTCAAACTATTACATTAGCAATTATTATTGTTCAATAATTATTTCACTGGATATACGGTTCGAAAACTGCATAAAAAACAAGGAAAATCAGGGCAGTTTTTAAAAATCTGTCGTTGGTCAAATGTCATACATGAAATTTCCTGAGTGTTTCCTGTTTTTTCAGTTAATGATGTGTGTTTCGAAGTTGATATAAAGTAAAACGTTTGTTAAAATGAGCTCTCTACGTTGCCTGATCACTGTTACAAACAAACAATTAAAAATGCATTGGATTGTTTGTAATAGAGATAGTTTTTTTTTCAATTTCGGTACAGTATAATAAAAATATACATAATGATTTGATATTTATCCTATTATTGAAATTATTGGAACCCTAGTAATAAACTGTATAGTAAAATAAAAGTTATTGTTCTTGAAACATCTATTAAAATAGTATGTAAGTTTTTTTTATTTTGGTACAGTATAATAAATATGTACATTTAATTTGATAACTGTCAAAGTATTGAAATTATTAGCACCTTAATAGTATATAGTACAGTGCAACCAAATTAAAATAAAATGTGTAGATTTTGAAACTTTTTTAAAAATAATACGTATTTTTGTTTTAATATGGGTTCAGTATAATACAAATGTACATTTAAATTTGATATCTGTCTAATTATTGAAATTATTGGCACCTTAATAATATATAATATAGCGCTACCAAATTAGAATAAAATTAAAATATTACTAATAATATATATTACAGTACAACCACACAAAAGTAAAATTTGTAGTTTTTGAAACACTTTTAAAAATATTATGTAATATTTTTTAATTTTGGTTCAGTATAATAACAATGTACATTTAATTTGATACTTGTGCAACCAAATTGAAATACAATTTTTAATTCCTGAAATTTCTTAAAATATTATAGTCGAAAGGAATAAAATATACGGTATATTTAAGTCATAACGTCTTACGATTTGTACCAAATAGATTACTGAAGATGGGAAGAGCCTACGGTAATAACTAAATTCGAAGTTGGAAGTGATTGCTGCTATCATATCTTCAGAGCTACGGCGCCTCTCCAGAGATGTATGTAAGTAAACCAGACGTGAAAAGTACTTATTCGAAAATATTCTACGCACATACGTCCCCAGTTACTGTAATTTAAAAATTTAAAACTGCTTAAATTGTGAAGAACAATACGCTGTGGTGCCACGCATGAATTTAAGGTTAAGTGTTTCGAAATATTTTCGTGTTATTTTTTGTTGACACAAATGAAGTGGAAAATGCTTGCATTTATCAGATAAGATACAATCTACTCGGCAGTGCGTAAATATTTCCCTTAGGCGGATCGTCTTTCACGTACAAACACAAGAGACATGTGTATTTCTTCACAACTTCTTTCGCCTCTTATACAGTCCATATTTGCAGAATTATTCTACCTCGGCTTGATTCAGTCCTGTGGGAATCTCTCGCCTAGCTTGTCTCCGAGTAAGCCTAACCCCAAGACTATAAAATGCAAATTCGTGATTCTTTCTAAAACGTTAAAAAAATGATATATTTACATTTTAAAGAAATTGAAAAACCTGATGTGTTTTCAACCGTTTTCTCCTCCCTACATTTGAATCATAACGAATAGGTATAAATTTAGCGTTTTGAAAATTAAAAACAAATTACATTTTTAAATATTATTTTTTTTGGTAATGTATGAAAATATATTTTATTCATTGAAATAGTTACACCTAAATCTCCATGTATTGTCGGTTCCCAAACTTTTTATAGATCTTTAAAAATTTGCAAAGAGAGGTGAAATACAAATGCAAAATGAAAGCGCTTTGACACAAAATGAAAGCAAAGTAATTTAATATCATATAAAACTAAAAAAAAAAAATATTGTCATGTACGTTTCTGTATTATACCATCTTTAGAGAGATTCAAAACAATGGAAACAAATTCTGATTTCAAAATTGTTATTTAAATCATTGAATATTTATGTTATTATTACTGTTTATTTAGACATTTGCTATAGTTATGTATATAAAACAATAATTGACGTACTTTAATATAGGCCCTAGGCACCTTTTTTGAAGCGAATCTTTAAACATTAGTTTTGGCGAGAGGAGTGAATAAAAAAGTCTGCCGAACGAAAGAATATAACGTGAATACGAAACGAACGAGGAAACGAATTCTTTCTCTCTATTTCTCCTTTTTCCTTCATTTCTTTAACAATACACGTGTATTACATAAAAAGGTTGCATTGCTTTGGTTTCGGTATTTTTCCTTAGTTGAAAAACACGTGCTCGTTGTAACCGTTTATGATACATACGAAATAAATATAAACGTTTATAATAATTGTTGTTAATATTGGTATTTTTTAACAACATAACCCAAAACTCATTATCAGCTGTTCAATGAAATCAGCTGATCGTTACGAATTAATATAAAACAACTGACTTTTACTACTACAGTAAATAATATCTAAGCTAGGTTCACGTATTTATTTATTTAAACAAAACAAGTTATTTGTAAACATAACTTCAAACTAATTATATAATCAGCAAAAGTATCACTGACAAGAGCTTCGCTTCTGTCGGTAACTCCACGAATTCCAGAGGTGTACTTTATTTAGATTTCAAGTTTAGTTTTTAGGTTAGGCACTTAAGAAAGAAATTATATACACAGGCCAACTATTGAAACGTCGTGTGTTGCTTTATGCAAATGCTCAAATAAACAACAATAATAACACAAAAACCTGATTTTTTTGATAAATGGGTTTAGTTTTATGAGCTTAAAGTTTTGCACAATGTTTTGTAGAAATTTAATTTAAAATGATTGACAAAAATGTTTATCCTAAAAGTGGTTTTCATCAAATGTCTTTAGTTCTAAATGTATAAGTATCTAATAAAATAAAATTCAGAAATTAGTTTTACAACTGGAGACACTAAATAATTTTTAAGTTATGATTATTGAACTCTACATCAGTGTTTTAAAGAATCCTACTGGCTATTTTAATGTATATTACATGAGAGCACAGTGCTTGAGAACACATAATACCAAAATGTTATGTATTTGGTTATATCATAATAAATTATCATTAGAGAAGCGCCTGTGGAAAAAAACTTCTTTATAGAAGTGTCTAAAACAAACTCCGTGTATTTAAAACAGAGCTCTGATGCAGATTGAAATCTCTCTCTCTCTCTCTCTCTCTCTCTCTCTCTCTCTCTCACTGACTCTCTCTCATCACTGTAAAAACTTTTCAATTATCATGCCAGATTTCACGGTAAAAGGTGGTAATTGTTAAGGACACATTTTCACAGTTATTGTTAACTTATTACAATGATTGAACATTTTATAACTTTGAAATGTTGCAATACATAAATACCGAATATGGAAAGTGGAAAGCTGTTTAGTGTTAATAATATACTTACTGGCAAAAGATAAACAGAGATGCTTTCAAGATAAAACAACAGTCTGTCTAGAATCCATTTTGTAAATATTAACATTGGGAACTGTGTTACAGCGTTACGTAAGACCAGCACAAGCTGTGGAGCGGTCTTTCAGTCACGAATGTTCGCAATGTCCGGCAGAAAATAAGAAGCAAAAACAAAACTTGGAAACGAAATGCTTTCTTTTAACATTTACAAGATTTAATTGCAAAAATGAACAAATATTGTAAAACAGAAAGTACTTCAAACTTTACTCAAGCTTTAAAATACAGTATTATTTTTCAGTTTGTATTATACAAAAGTTTTACTTTTTATAGTTCCTAATATATTGTTCCCAAATTTTATAAATACGTTAAGATTCATAAGTAAATCATGTAAATCGAATTTCAAATAAAATATTGGCACGCAGCTGTCTCGCTGTCATGACGTAACCAAATTTCTAATTTTTTTTCTTTTCTTACGCTCTCTTTGAAACTATCATTTCGTACGTAATTATAAACAGCAGTAAAACAGCTGATATTAGTGTTTCAAAATCTGAGGTTACATTAAAAATGCTTTGTAATAAAAACAGTTATCACACACACACACACACACACACACACACACACACACACACATATATATATATATATATATATATATATATATATATATATATATATATATATATAAGATGTTCTACTTTTCCACATCACGATTATTTCAAGGTCCACAGGAATGGAAATTCACTACACACACACACACACACACACACACATATATATATATATATATATATATATATATATATAAAATATTTTATGTAATATAAAAATAATATAACAAATATTTTATAAAAAAATATATATAAAATATATATATATATATATATATATATATATATATATATATATATATATATATATATATATATATATATATATATGTGTGTGTGTGTGTGTGTGTGTGTGTGTGTGTGTGTGTGTGTGTGTGTGTGTTGTTACGCTCACATACGCAATTTTAGTCCGATTTAATTCACGCCTGACATGTAATCGATATTAATATTAGTTTTAACAAGTTTTTTAATAAGCGAAATTTATTTAACAGGTAAAAAAGTGCTCTTCTAGGTTTATGGACATTTTAATGGTGTTTGCTATGGTGAAATTAAAGTTTCAAAAAGAAAGTAAAACACAAACATTATTTTAGGACTTTTTTACTTGTCATGTCAGTGAGGTATTTACAAGCCGCGTTCATTTTATATTACAATTATAACATCTTTTTTTAAAGCGAAAAGCACATTGAGGCTATTATCGCCTCCCTAAATGTAAGTGTGAGTGTAAAGTGTTAACTGTATTGTTAAGTCGTAACTGTATTGTTGTAAGTGTAAGTTTGTGTTAGACTCGGACGTCTAAATCCTTTCAATAGGTGCAGGTAGTCTGCACACCCTGCGGGGTCCAATTATAACAATTAGCACAGGTTGTACAATGCCGTGAAGGAAAAAGAACTAAGTGACTAACATTTCCGCGGACATTACTGAACACCGATTTCTGTAAGTGTGTAACTTGCACGTACCTTTCAGTAAAATACTTTAAATGTAATTTCTTGGTTAATTAAAGTAATTTTTATATTACTGAGGAAAAAGGAACATTATTTAATGTTACAAATAATTATATTAACAAAACTTTCAGTTGACTTTTTAAGATTTAAAAATTTTTTTTTATCAAATTCTATCGAGCCGATTTTTGACAAAACAAAAACTTCCTAATCTTAGTTTTACTAGCTCTAATGTTCTATAG
>CM040188.1:69566169-69673669 GCA_022606455.1 Callitettix versicolor | reverse complement strand
AGCCCTGGTATTAAAGAGACACCTTCAACACCACATATCTCGGCTTCTGTCCATGAGGAATTTTTTTCCATGGTGACCGCCATGTTTTTTACCATCAGATTTATCGGATTTTTACTTGTTTCCACGACTGAAAGTGACATTGAAGAAACACCGTTTTGCTGATTCGCAAGAGGTGATGGAAAAAGCGAAGAAGCGGCTACACGAAATTTTCAACAATTTTATGAACAATGGAAGAAGTGTGTAGGAGAGAGTACATCGAAGAAAAATAAGATTGAATTATTATGTATACAGTTCTTGCAATAAATATGCGGTGACCGAATGACCCTACCTCATATACGAGGCAGCCTAAAGAATTTCATATAATTCTTTGTCGTTGTTATTTGCAGGTGTAAAGCAATGTCAAACTGTCTGGTATACGCCTATTTGAAACAAAATGTCGGGTACTCAATATGTTTCATGTACTTATCTTTTACCTGCTTTGTCGGCGTTTAATTTGGAAACGGTTTCACATATTTAGACCAAACTTGTTTTCTTTGTTACTTATAGCTATGAAGAGATTTTGTACAATCTAAACTGCCATACATCTGTTTCAAACAAAATTTGACTCTAAACTCAATACATGTTTTACTTAAAAGTACCAATTTTCTCGCACTATGATACAATGCGACAGATGCCAATGAAAACGTTTATATTTGTTGAATACATTTACTAGATTTTAGTATACCTTAAACTTTTTTCTTCCTGTTTGTAACAAAACAGCGGGCACTTAAATTGTCCGATTTATTTAAAAAAATATAAAATTTTAAAGGACATTAGCAGCCAAATTGTTCAACCAACAGAAAATTATACTATATTATTTGTTTATATAAAATGTTAGCTGCATAGTTACAATCTTAATGGCGGTGGATATGTACGAATTTGGCACAACAATGTGGCTTATTTCACGAAAAAAATAATTATACCAATAACAATAAGTTTCTCCAAAACGTACAAGCTTACTGTAGTTCACATTGAAACAAATCTAAGTCAACCATGAACTTGAAAGTTAATGAATTGTAATTTTTATTCCCTGAAAAATACTGTAGCGAAGCAGTGGTACACAGCTAGTTGTATTATAGTATAAAAATATGTAGCTGGTTATGCAATTTGAGTACAGTCGTGTACTGCTAGTTAGTGGAACTTCGCTGCGAAGGCGTTGGATGTTTAATATGTTTATACAGGAAACAAAGTGATTTGTCAATAGTGATTATTCGTACAAAGTCCTTTAAAGTTACGGTTTCAACTAACTACGTTCCCTTTAAACATAAAGAATTTTAAAATATTGCTTTAATTCACTTTTGTTAATGACCGGTAAAGGTCGAAACAAGTAGAGTGCTTATGGAAAATGGATCAAATAATTATACTCATTTTTGTTCACCCTCAGTTATGAACAGTGCGAAATCATATTTTGTTCCAATTAAGCGCAAACTTTTTTAATTTATGTAAAACAAAAAGTCACGACAAATTATGTAATTATTATGAAAACATATTAGCCTACTGAAGATGCATAATTTAACATATCCATGTTTAATATTATGTTACATATTATACTGGCATAAATTTTATGTATGTAATAAAATATATTTTAAAACATAACTATTCGAAATTTATTCATTTTAGACATATTTGCAAGGAACAAAGTGCCCAACTGTAATAATTCAGTGACCTAATATAACTAGTTAATTATAATCAACATATATGTCTCAATTGTATGTAATATTCATAATTGGTGGTGCAGGGATAATTTTAATGAGCAATATGCAATTTAATGAATAAACATAACAATACTGGTACATTTTTGGTTAATGTGATTTTGAGTTGTAAGGCATTATTTTCTACGCGTATTGTGAACATAATTATCATTAATTTTGCTTTCAATATGCAAAGAAAATATTTGTTTTGTAAAATCAATATGTTTTATTTATGAAGTGTATGTCCACGCTAAAACGTTTTGACGGTCTGTGCTTGTAGCGGTAATATATATGTCTGTACAGTAAGAAGGTAAAAATAGTCAAGTCTTGAAAACTATTTGAAATATAGCGTTAATGATGAAATGTTATTTTAAACGGACGTTAAAGTAAGATATTACAGAAATAATGTAACAAATAAATATGCTGTACACTTTTGGGATGGAAAAGTTCAGAAACGAACTTACCACAGTAAAATGTTATAACCTGCACAGATGGAAACATGTTCATTATTTCATAAAAAAACTTAGCAATATAAAAGAGAATTAATTCAAATACAAGAAGTCATGGATAAAACAAATCATATTTTTCCGTTGCATTTAACATAATCCTGGCACTCAACTGTCTCGCTGAATTACTGGTAACGAGTTTCCAAAAGTAATTTATTTATCTCTCTTTGAAACTGAAATTTTACCTTTATTAATATCAAATAAATTTGAATAAATTAGCATTTTAAACTTTCCAATTGCATTGAAATTACGTAAATGAAACCTGACCACCGTCAAATTAAGTTTGTTAATTTAAATAGATTTATATAATTCAAAATGCTAATTTGTGGAGTTTTTAACGCTGATTACTGTGGGCAAAAATCAGATTTTTGAAACGTATTTAGGATAAAATGTTATGGATTTTTTTAATATTAAAATAGCTTCCATTTGAAATTTTTGAAAGATTTTTCTGGTTAAGGAACGTGTTCAAGTTATTAACAAAATTTATTTTTGTGCCATGTTTGAATCAGATTGAAACAAAATTGCTATTGTAGTGTGCAAACATATGTCATATCATATATATATATATATATATATATATATATATATATATATATATATATATATATGAATATAAACGAATTTTGCTATCAGAAATGCTCTTACAGTAATTACGAATTTTAATATAATTGATTATTGCAGGCTACATAAGAAATGTATGGCATTTCCGCCATTAAATATCAAGCATTCCGTACTGAGTACAAGAATTCAGCTGGATTGACAATTTATTTTCCAAATTCCGATTAATTTCAGATCTCCGCCCCCATAATGGCGCTTTTTAATCACTGGATGAAGTCGAAATGATTGAGAGCTACTTCTTGGAGTGAACAGTCATTTTCGCAAGTCGCCACTTTACCACGTTGCTACGTTGACGTCGCTGCTTGCAACTAAATTAAACTACTTTTCCTGTTTACTAGGCCAGATATAGCAGCGGTGAAGCATTCCGTGCCTATCGCAATGGCGGTCTTTGATTAGCCATGTGCGGTGCGCTGCGCTCCATTGTTCCGCCATATTGCAGCGGACGCAGCTGCAGCTGGCAAAACTAAACTGAGATAAGTAAAAACATAATTGCATGATATTTCTCACATTCTCCCTGAAACATTTGATTCGAGTCTTTCGATAAATAAATTAAAATTCGTTTTAATTCAAAATCATTTAGTAAGGTTTTCTCATCTTTTGGTCATATTTGAAATTTCGTGACACAAGGAAACTTGCCATACTTGAAACGAAAAAGGAATTATATATACACTTTTCCAAAAAAAATAACCATAATAAAATATTATTATTTTATTTTTATTTAATAACGAACTTTAATTTATTTGAAATTTACAAACTTGAGTTGGAATCTTTAAATTTTAGAACAATGATGAAAAAAATGTTTCAAGTTTTCTAACAATTATTTTGAGAGAAAGATTTATGTTTTGTTTAAGTAAATGTAGACGAAATAAAAAAATAAAAAAATATTTAATTTTAAAAGGCTTTTATTAACTTGAAATTTGGGCTTGAAAATTCCAAAAATTCTAGCGTGTATCAGCACTACATCGACTATATCACCGCAAATTAGCATTTTTAGTTTTCAAATCCGTTGAAATTATTACGATATTTAATTTTGAAGGCAGTCAAATTTCACTTGAGTACTTTCAATTGTAATTTAAAAATTCAAAATACCAGTACATGCAGATTTTAATATGGTTTTTATGATGGTGAAATCAGAGTTTCAAAAAAAGGATAATATTTAAAAATTACTTTTGGAAATTCACTTCCATCACGTCAACAAGACAGTTGCATGTTGATATTATAAATATAAACTAGTGAATTTTAAAAAAATATCTACACTTATTAGTGTTTTTTGATACCACTTAAAATAACAAATTTATTTGATTATTGAACAATTTTACATTTTATTGTGGTAAGTTATTGCATTGTTTCTTTTTAAAAATCTTTTCAAATTTATTTAATATGTGATTTTGAACCCGCTGGTAACTGCAAAATTAATAGCAGTTGCACGTTGTCTAGATCTAATTGAATATACGGAGAGAAAAATTACGGGTTTTAATTGCAATAACTGAAATTCTTGTTGGGATTTCTTTGATGCATGGTACTTAACAATGCTTAGCTTGATAACGTTTTAATTTATTCCTTTATCCAATAACGTCGTACTTAAATGTTTTTTGAATTAAACGTTCCACTCTTCTTGGTATCCCATTACCACTACATTTCATTCGCTCGTTTGCGTAGGCTAAAATTCTTTGTATACTCTACGACTGTATTTCCTTATTGTACGGTTTGCATCTTGTTTAAAAATATTTCACGTTAAAACAGAAGTGGAGATGACTCACCTGCCTCCGACGTCATCGCGTTGTGATTAATGTTCAGCAGAAGACCGTTAGACGTGTTTGCGCGTTCAGGAGCACAAATTTAAAAAGTAATTTTAATTAAAGGCTCAAAATCTGGTTTGTATTTTATTAATAACGAAGAGAATTTCAATAGCCAAAGTTCATGCGAATTTTAGTCGCAACCGGAGATGTTTTTAAAATACATAGAAACTGGTAAACTTAAATAATAAGAATACGTAAGCAGAAAAATAGAAAACAGACTTGTGTGAGTTTTTCTTAACATTAAACTAATGGAAGAGCCTTAACATACGTTAGTTTCGTCCTATGATTTCATAAAATAATAATATTTAACATTACAAATAATTTTAGGCCTATTATTATTATTTATTTGGACATTTGTACCTTGTTAATGGACTTCATGTAGTCTCTACTAAAAAATATTTAAAAAAATTGAGAATTTGATTTAATTATATTTTTAATTGTGTCTAACTTAAAACGTATACGTTAGCTACTCGAATTTGTCAAAATGTCTCTAGTTATAAGTCAAAATACTAAAAACTACTGACTGCAAGTCGATGCTCAAATTAAACAAAATTAAAAACTTATTTACATCAGCACTTTTTATTACATAATTACGTAAACAATTGAAAACAATAGTTCAGTCAAACTGTCAAAACGTCGTGTATTATTTACATTTTACACAAATGAGGTCAAATGTCTGAATATAGGGTAATAATAGCAATAAAAACAATTCATTATTAAATAACAGTTTAAAAAATATAAATAGATACAAATTTAGACAAAGGAAAGGCAAACTTTCCATACGAATTCCGCCAGTAAGAATTCGTTTGTGTATATATATTAAATAAAACAGAATAATTTTAATAAAATTACCTTAAAAAAATAGGCAACTATAATAATAATAGATAAAGAAAACTACAAAAAATGCTAAATATACAGCCTAGTATCCCTTTAAAAACCAAATATTTACTTCGACATTAATGGGAAAAAATAATTATAATTATTATAGTTACAACAATTATTATGATGATTATTCCTATTATTACAAATTAATTACAATTACTTCGATTTATAATTAGGGGATGATTAGTTAAATTTTGTAATCATCTGGTTGAGGTGATTTTTAATTAAAAATCTAGTTAAAGGTTATGAAATAGCCTGGTTTTCCTATATTTTGAGATGATTTCATAAGTTTTATTTAATGGCTAGTGACGAAAACATAAAAATCGCCCCCGTTTCGTAAAATTTGCTTTGAGTTTGGAGTTATATGAGGACTCATTACTAATAAACGTTGCAAATAAAATCTTACAATTTAATCGTAAATAGACAAAAAAATAAAACTTGATCTTAGTTCGTGTTTCCTGTGTTTTCTTCTTACGTTTTCTTCTTACAAGTCATATTTTTTTTTATTTCATATTGTGTGCACACAATTAAGTCGTCTAAAATGTTAACTTTTACGAACCTATTTTGGAGACGTTGTGCTAGTTTTCCTTCAGTTTCCATACTTACGTTTCATGTGGAAATAAAAATTAACAAATTTGTGTAATGTTTACGTCACTGTTTTATTTTTTTCATTGTTGTTTATTACTGTCACATTTTTATTGTTCACTGTTGTTTATTTGCTCTACAATATATGTATTGCTCCTAATAATTTGTGCAAACTATCGCAGCTAAATTTGAACTGAAATAATTTAACCACAACACGTGCAGCGATCTGCAATACAATATTTTACAAGGCCCAATAAACTAAGGTAAACATGTGTGGGTGGTTTTTTGTTTCTTTACGTTTATTTGACGCCTACACATAACAACTTTTGTTTATCTTCGTTACCGGTAGGCCTGTATTCCTTTCAGTATTACAAGCAGACGAGTTCTTATTCTGAAAAGTAGTAAATGTTTTAGTGTTATCTGTGTACAACGGCATGTAGATCACAACCGCCGAGAATGTACTGCAAATAAAAGTATACGTGCGTGTCTGTAGACATGTTTTGCAAACTGTACAATGGACGCGAAATTCCGTCAATGTTTTTTACATGAATAGTAGCAGAGTGAACATGAAAAGATTTTGCGAAACATACTTTCCTACAGTTTCATTTTGGCGTTATCATTTCGCCTAATAAACTGTCACTGTTGTTTTTCGATTAATGTTGCCTATTTTGTATCAAAATTTCAAATTCATTAATAACTAACGAGCCATTATGGAAAATGAGCTGCTATGGTATTGCCCACAACCAGAATGATAATACCTTAAATATTTACAGCGTTGAATAACTTTACGTAATAAAACATTTCGATATGCAAAAATGAAACTGGAATCAATCAAGTTATTTTAGTAATAACTTAAACAAATATGTTAATCAGAAAAATCCATCCATCCGTGAAAAAACTTAAGGCCATTTCAAATCTAAATACATTCATAACTTTATATCCCATAAAAATCCTATGAAAATCAAATTACATCAAAATAAATCAATAATGACTTTCGCCTTTCGAATTTTCATTTAAGTAAAGTTATTTAACGTTGTATTTTTTTCAGAAGAAAATTCGCTGGATCGCTTTATCAAAATAACTGTGACGAAATTATTATTATAGCGAAATTGTTGTTGTTATTATTATTATTATTTGCTTTGTTTTTTGTTTCATCCAGCTAAAACCAATTTATTTCATTCGTGATTTTCCTGCAATTGTCTTTTAATAGACATGCATTTTGGTTAATGTTTCGTTTTTGGTCATTATTGATTTTTTTTTATTTATAATTTGCCTGATCTCGTTTTTTTCTTCGCATTAGATCCTTCTTTTGGTCCTTTGTGTATTATTCAATGTCTTTTAATCGGATTCTATTTTCTTTACGTAATTTTCCACTTTATTACCTTCAATACCATTTCAAGTTCTCTTTTTTAAAATAAATTTATATTTTTATATAAACTTGTATTATAAAGAAATACAAGTTTAATTGTAATGATATGGTTGCCTTCCGTATTTCATTTCTCTTTACATTAATCAAAATTGCACAGGTTTATCTATGGCCAATACTTAATTTATACCTTTTAATATATTATTTTTTTAAATAAAACAAACAAATTACATTTTAAATCTAAATATTGAACTTTTGACGGATTCGCCTTTAAGAAGCACTATTTGTACGTTTAAGTGGCAAATTCATTATTCTTTATTTTATTTAATGATTAATAGATTTAAAACAATATTAATTTATTTGTATCTGCATTTTAACTCTGACAGAGAGAAAACATCAAGTTGAATAAATTCATAACTGACTGTTTCCACGCTAGCGATATGTTAAAGGCAGAAATATAAAGAAGTTAGAATCATGATTTAAAGTACAATGTTTGAGAACTCTATGATTGTATTTATGGTTTAGAAATTTTCCTCCTCAAATAATAATTTAAAAAAAATAATAATAATGCGTTACGTAATGGGAAATGGGTTCATCAACCAGATTAGCTGAAATTGTTGTGTGTGTGTGTGTGTGTGTGTGTGTGTGTGTGTGTGTGTGTGTGTGTTGTGGGTGTGAAATAAAACGAAACGAAACAAACCGCCCACCCAGTGTTTGTCCTACTTTATTGGAACTGTAAACTTTTGCATTAACTCTTTTCGATCGATACACGTTTCATGCTTATCTCTTTATAGGTGATTGTTTCGAACTGAAGTGTAAGTTTTACTTTATTTAAAACAGAATAATGTATTAGAAATTACACTGTGCACTTTTGCGTTAGAAAAACTAAATTAAAGATTGAGTTATAACATCAAACACTGTAATTTCTAAAAAAAGAAACTTTAATCAAAGTTTTTCAGTAATATTTATAATCAACTTTTGTACAACAAAATTGTCATTCGAAAAATGATATTATTTCTAACTCTTAAACTTTTACATTGTATTGAACATAATATGAATTTTATGTTCAAACATAAATAAATAAACAAAAAACATAAATATGTTTTTATAAAATATTTATTTTAAAAAACCTGCTAGTACAAACTAAATTAGCTAAAAAAATATTGTTTATATTTTTATTTCTTTCGTGATTTGTTTTTCGCTAAATAATGTAAGTTTATGATCATTATGGCTATACAAGAGTATTAATAATGTGTTATTGTATTATTATTTTAAGCAAAAATAAAAACATAATTAATTAAAAAACACTAAAGTAAGTAAGGATTATTTTACCTCAATGTGTAGAAAGTTTTATTAAATAGTTATAAAGTATTATTCACTAGTTTAACTGCTAACAAACCAGTTTCGATCGTATTTAAAATAAAATCGATATGGATGATTTCAATATACATCTAAATAAAATTTCTCAATTCAATTAAAAAACACATTTACTAAGAGTTTAAATCAAATTATTCTTGCTCCAATTAAAACTAAAGAATTAACCTTCCTCTTTTACAATAATTTACCAAATACCATTTGTAACATATAATATTATTGCTTACAAATATTTAAGTTTTTTTAAATACATTAAAATAACTCGCCTACTTTTGTTATAATTTCATTTTTTATTATAATGTATCCGTAAAAACACGAGTCAGTGTAACGATGGTAGCAATTGTTGTTTTACTAGTTTGTTGTCAACACATAATTTTTTTCCGTTTAATTTACTCGTTTGTTACACTTACGTAATACAATTTGTGTTATTTTACATCACAACCTGATTTTAAGTTTTGTTCGTCATAGTTTTTGTTATTTTAATAAAACCTGGATAATTTTGTCCAGTTTTGTTTTTCGAATACTCGGCGTGCACTGTTAACCTATATTCGATTTCATAATTTTACTTTTTAATCACGGTATAGCGTTTAAATTCTCGATAGGTAAGCAAAGAATATTTTCTTTTTCCAAAAATTCTAAGCGGTTGTTCACAGAATACAATTAAAATTGCTGTTACTCACAAACCAACTCAACATCGTGCGTCAGGATATAAAACTCCAGTAATCCTACACCACAGGCGTTATGCCTTCGTCATGAATCCTCATCGTCCGCATCATGCGTCATTTAGCCTCATAAACACAGCAGTCCGATCGCACTCCACTTTTTCGTTTCTTGCACATATTTCTGTATCCGTTATTGAGCAAAATTTACAAATTTCAATTTGTACTTCCACAACTGTTTCCCGGTAATAACACTAACAATACAACTACACAAACACACGCGCACACCGAATACACTAAAACTATTCAAATGATCGTGAAATCACAGGATGTTACGGAATACAGCATAGCGTCGCGACGCGGCCGTCGGTCGACTAACGGCCGCCCACCTGCTCAGCGCATTGCCTAACGCCGGGGCTATTTCTGGCCTCTACAGCTGTCGCGAATTCTTCCAATGGTCGCAGTCAATTATTCAGTCTTCCAAGCTCGCATTGTGGCGCACCATCTTCTTTATCATTCGCTGTGCTTTGTCGATACGCCAATTTTACAAAACTCAGTTTCAGTTTTAACTGTCCTTTATTGTTTTGCTTCAGTTTATTTACAAACATTTTGAGTGCAGTAATAAAATGTCCTCGGGACGAAATCATTCTTCAAAATGGATTTTTCAAGATGTAAATTAAAATGCATGGTTCGTAATGTTTTAGAATAGTATTGCATTTAATAAATATTAACATACAATTGCAGTAATGTTCTACAATACATTGTGAAGTGGATACTTTAATTATTCAAAATCTACACCGTGTTTAGTACCTTATAAAGTGAAAGCGCCAATACTGCTGCAGGAGTTGAATTGTGCTGTACATAGAATGGAAAAGAAATCAGGAAGTCCGGAAGTCGAAATAAGGAAAAGGACAAGAATAGTTAAAACTAGATAAAAAGATGATACGTTAAAACTTGAAACCAGGGAAGATACGATAGGAGACAAGAAAGGAACAACGGAAACGGCCACATAGATTCTAACTTTAATCGTCGTTGATTTCGATGAGTATTGGGGCCATTATGTTCGCTATGGTTACAGATAAACCATTAGGCCAGTTGGCCACCAAATGCGGAGCGGAGTTGCGCTGAGCGGAGCGGGTAATGTAAGCGCGGCCACTGAAAGCGAAACAGAGTTGAGCGGAGTCAAGCGGCTTCAGCGGCTTTCAGAGGCCGTACCGTAAAATCAATAGTTAGAGGTCTGAATACGTAAGCTAACCGCAGCAATACTCCGCTCCCATTTGGTGGCCACCCGCTTACAGTTTATGTTTTACGTTATGAAAACGAAAATGATTTTGTAAAAAAAATATACAATTTCATAATTTCATAATCAAAGTTGGCGAATTAATAGATCAAACGATGTATACTTTATCACTACTGTTATTTATGAAATGATGTAAAACAATATTTTAAACTACTGGAAAGTACGACAAAAATTAACCTTTTAAATTATTCAACTAAATTATGACAAAGCATCATTCGATGTTTGTAGGAAAGACCTGGTATATGGATAATTAACAAAGGAACTGGTATGCTATGTAAACAAATTGGGAAAACTGTATAATAATACATTATTGGAACTTCAGAGTAATATAAAATTACAGTTTAATCTTTTAAAATATTTTTTTAATTTTTGTTAAATTAAAATAAAATATAGTGCTACAACTAAAGATTGTAACTAAGTACAAATTGTATTAGAGAAATAATTTTATAATATTGCAGAACGGAAATTGTTGGAAATCATTTTCTGTTGAAATGCTGCCCGGTATTTATTATACTGTCGACAAATTAATTAACAACATATTTCATTGACGTAAAATATTTTACGCCGGAACATTTTATCCAGCAAAATCTGAAATATTACAAAAACAGAGCGCGTTTCAGTTTCGATAGGCCATAACAAAAATATACTTTCAAATACCGATCTGTTTTGTGAAACGGAATAGCCGTGGAACAACCAAAAGAGATGTTTTTATAGATGTCCTAACAAAAGTGTGTCAAAGTGAAACAGAACAGAGGCGCGGGCAGAAGAAAAATGTTTCTCGGAGAACAAAACGGAGACAGTCGTTTTTGGGAAACGTCCAAGCCCGCCGCTTTGATTATTTATGCAAAATGTGATTGTCAGAGTGCGCGAGGCTAACGTAAGCTAAACTCGATTATCTGAAGAATAATATATTATTTGGCCCGATGTCACGAAACTTGAGAGCATAGGCAATTGGATTATTTTTGAAATCCTGTTAAGAAATTTAAAATTATATATCACTTCATAAATATATTTATATTACGAGGTTATCCTGCCTATTTGCTGTCCAACCCTGCTCGTAACCGCTTTAACTTTCCACGAATCCTTGGTAAGTTGTAAACGTGTATAACCTCTTTTAGGTTTATTTTTGTCTTACTTTTTGTGGATCGTAACGACTCAGACTAACGATAATAATTCTCAATGTATGAACACAAATTTATAAAAATCTGTAAGCTGATTTTCAACAAAAAAACTTTAAATTTTAGGAAGCACAAAATATTGTTGTGTTACTGGTAGCTTTGTAAATGTAATTTTTGAAAATGTGTAGTTTATTCTTGAGTATTTTAGAATTTGTGTGCATTTTGAGCGGTTTGTTGCAAAAATGATTTAATTTTTATAAATTTTATAAAAAATCACTATATTTATATTTAACTTTTCATAAAAGAAAAGT
Source organism: Callitettix versicolor (assembly GCA_022606455.1). Taxonomy (NCBI): domain Eukaryota; kingdom Metazoa; phylum Arthropoda; class Insecta; order Hemiptera; family Cercopidae; genus Callitettix; species Callitettix versicolor. The sequence continues at coordinate 69,661,421 of CM040188.1, read as the reverse complement.
TGTTTTTTGGTGTCATATATTTTAATATTTATGTTACTTGTATCTATTCGGAAAGCCTTACGACTATTTTTAAATTTATATAGCCGATATCTAGAACACTGATTTAATGCTGTAATAGTAAATAGTAAATGCTAGATTAACATAATGTTTAATAAAATTTTGTATTCTGTTTCTAGAAAATATTAAGTCAATCAACCTCTCATTAATGTTAAAGAAAGATTAATTAGAGAAAAATGGATGTTTTCAAACATGTGATCAACTTATATTGTAATTTTTAGGTTATGTTGACTTTTTACTTTTTCGTTTCCATAGCTACATCGTTATTGTTTACGTTATGCTATAAACGTTTGCATACTGCAGGCTACCAAATTCGCAGAAAAAGCGGCACACTCCTATCATTAGTTGTAGGACAAGTACTTTGAAATTAGACTGAAAATGTAAACAACGCCTTCATTACTGAACCTAAATCTTATCTTGATTTTATCATTCGATAAATAATTGAATTAACTGAAAGTTCTACTACTTACTTCTGTTGAACTACTATTATTATAATTTTCGATACTTGTTAACTCTTTGCAAATAAGGCATAATCAACTTATAAATTATGTTGATGTTGCCAATAAATAATTTGGAGAAAAAAGCACGAAAAACTAATAATTTAATAATAAAATTTGTATATGCAAATAAATATTAACATAAACAAAATTTTTAACATATAACAAAACAAACTTTGACATCGTTGTCAATTTTGTAAAATTAAATATCAATAATTATTGATCTAAAACAAAATTATTTAACTGACCGATATTGTGAAATTATATTAATTAGTGTTTAATGTACAATTAAGTGGCAATTAACGGTTGTTATAGAAACTGAAATTGACGATTTAATTAAAAATTATGTTTAGGAATAAATAAAATAAATTAATTACTTTTCTAGAAACCGGCTAATAATCTATTTTAAGCTCGTTTTTTCTTTATAATTTCTTTAAATAAATCAACTGTTTTATCATCAGCTGATATTGTACTGGTCTTTGTTTAATTTTCTTAGTGACAATATTAACATTTAAATTGTAAATATAAACAAAATTGATCGATCTTCCTATTCGCAAACCGTACATAAAATATATTTTTTAAGAAAGTGCCTCATAAAACAAACGTGATTTGCTAAATTTTTAAAATGGTCTTGAGATATGGGTAAATCCAAACACACATTACAAACGTAAACGACATTGGTTAATTAGTTGGTTAAGACCGAGTGGCCGCCAAATGCGGAGTGGAACAAACTGCGCATTCAAAATCTAACCTATTGTTTTTAATGTAAGTGCGGCCACTGAAAGTGAATCAGAGTCATGCAATGCCACTTGACTCCACTCAGTTTCAGCGGCAGCACTTACATTAAAAACAATAAGTTAGGTTTCAATTTAAGTTAGGTTCAATAAGTTAGGCGTAGTCCGCTTCGCTCAGCTCAACGAATGCTTCGATCCGTATTTGGTGGCCACTTAGCCTAAACGTTAGCGGCATTAGTCGCATAGTAGAGAGAAGTATGTTTCGATCCGTATTTTAGCCTAAACGTTAGCGGCATTAGTCGCTTAGTAGAGAGAAGTATGCTTCGATCCGTATTTTAGCCTAAACGTTAGCGGCATTAGTCGCCTAGTAGAGAGAAGTATGCTTCGATCCGTATTTTAGCCTAACCGTTAGCGGCATTAGTCGCCTAGTAGAGAGAAGTATGCTTCGATCCGTATTTTAGCCTAAACGTTAGCGGCATTAGTCGCCTAATAGAGAGAAGTATACTTCGATCCGTATTTTAGCCCAAACGTTAGCGGCATTAGTCGCCTAATAGAGAGAAGTATGCTTCGATCCGTATTTTAGCCTAAACGTTAGCGGCATTAGTCGCCTAGTAGAGAGAAGTATGCTTCGATCCGTATTTTAGCCTAAACGTTAGCGGCATTAGTCGCCTAGTAGAGAGAAGTATGCTTCGATCCGTATTTTAGCCTAAACGTTAGCGGCATTAGTCGCCTAGTAGAGAGAAGTATGCTTCGATCCGTATTTTAGCCTAAACGTTAGCGGCATTAGTCGCCTAATAGAGAGAAGTATGCTTCGATCCGTATTTTAGCCTAAACGTTAGCGGCATTAGTCGCCTAATAGAGAGAAGTATGTTTCGATCCGTATTTTTAGCCTAAACGTTAGCGGCATTAGTCGCCTAGTAGAGAGAAGTATGCTTCGATCCGTATTTTAGCCTAAACGTTAGCGGCATTAGTCGCCTAGTAGAGAGAAGTATGCTTCGATCCGTATTTTAACCTAAACGTTAGCGGCATTAGTCGCCTAATAGAGAGAAGTATGCTTCGATCCGTATTTTAGCCTAAACGTTAGCGGCATTAGTCGCCTAGTAGAGAGAAGTATGTTTCGATCCGTATTTTAGCCTAAACGTTAGCGGCATTAGTCGCTTAGTAGAGAGAAGTATGCTTCGATCCGTATTTTAGCCTAAACGTTAGCGGCATTAGTCGCCTAGTAGAGAGAAGTATGCTTCGATCCGTATTTTAACCTAAACGTTAGCGGCATTAGTCGCCTAGTAGAGAGAAGTATGCTTCGATCCGTATTTTAGCCTAAACGTTAGCGGCATTAGTCGCCTAGTAGAGAGAAGTATGCTTCGATCCGTATTTTAACCTAAACGTTAGCGGCATTAGTCGCCTAATAGAGAGAAGTATGCTTCGATCCGTATTTTAGCCTAAACGTTAGCGGCATTAGTCGCCTAGTAGAGAGAAGTATGCTTCGATCCGTATTTTAGCCTAAACGTTAGCGGCATTAGTCGCCTAGTAGAGAGAAGTATGCTTCGATCCGTATTTTAGCCTAAACGTTAGCGGCATTAGTCGCCTAGTAGAGAGAAGTATGCTTCGATCCGTATTTTAGCCTAAACGTTAGCGGCATTAGTCGCCTAGTAGAGAGAAGTATGCTTCGATCCGTATTTTAGCCTAAACGTTAGCGGCATTAGTCGCCTAATAGAGAGAAGTATGCTTCGATCCGTATTTTAGCCTAAACGTTAGCGGCATTAGTCGCCTAATAGAGAGAAGTATGCTTCGATCCGTATTTTAGCCTAAACGTTAGCGGCATTAGTCGCCTAGTAGAGAGAAGTATGCTTCGATCCGTATTTTAGCCTAAACGTTAGCGGCATTAGTCGCCTAGTAGAGAGAAGTATGCTTCGATCCGTATTTTAGCCTAAACGTTAGCGGCATTAGTCGCCTAAGTAGAGAGAAGTATGCTTCGATCCGTATTTTAAGCCTAAACGTTAGCGGCATTAGTCGCCTAGTAGAGAGAAGTATGCTTCGATCCGTATTTTAGCCTAAACGTTAGCGGCATTAGTCGCCTAGTAGAGAGAAGTATGCTTCGATCCGTATTTTAGCCTAAACGTTAGCGGCATTAGTCGCCTAGTAGAGAGAAGTATGCTTCGATCCGTATTTTAGCCTAAACGTTAGCGGCATTAGTCGCCTAGTAGAGAGAAGTATGCTTCGATCCGTATTTTAACCTAAACGTTAGCGGCATTAGTCGCCTAGTAGAGAGAAGTATGTTTCGATCCGTATTTGGCGGCCACTTAGCCTAAAAGTTAGCGGCATTAGTCGCCTAGTAGAGGGAAATATGCTTTGATCCGTATTTGGTGGCCACTTAGCCTAAACGTTAGCGGCATTAGTCGCCTAGTAGAGAGATGTATGTTTCGATCCGTATTTGGTAGCCACTTAGCCTAAAAGTTAGCGGCATTAGTCGCTTAGTAGAGAGAAGTATGTTTCGATCCGTATTTTTTTAGCCTAAACGTTAGCGGCATTAGTCGCCTAGTAGAGAAGTATGTTTCGATCCGTATTTGGTATTTTAGCCTAAAGTTAGCGGCATTAGTCGCCTAGTAGAGAGAAGTATGTTTCGATCCGTATTTGGTGGCCACTTAGCGGCCTAAAAGTTAGCGGCATTAGTCGCCTAGTAGAGAGAAGTATGCCTTCGATCCGTATTTTTTAGCCTAAAAGTTAGCGGCATTAGTCGCCTAGTAGAGAGAAGTATGTTTCGATCCGTATTTGGTGGCCACTTAGCCTAAAAGTTAGCGGCATTAGTCGCCTAGTAGAGAGAAGTATGTTTCGATCCGTATTTGGTGGCCACTTAGCCTAAACGTTAGCGGCATTAGTCGCCTAGTAGAGAGAAGTATGCTTCGATCCGTATTTTAGCCTAAACGTTAGCGGCATTAGTCGCCTAGTAGAGAGAAGTATGTTTCGATCCGTATTTGGTGGCCACTTAGCCTAAAGTTAGCGGCATTAGTCGCCTAGTAGAGAGAAGTATGTTTCGATCCGTATTTGGTGGCCACTTAGCCTAAAAGTTAGCGGCATTAGTCGCCTAGTAAAGAGAAGTATGTTTCGATCCATATTTGGTGGCCATTTAGCCTAAAAGTTAGCGGCATTAGTCGCTTAGTAGAGAGAAGTATGCTTCGATCCGTATTTTAGCCTAAACGTTAGCGGCATTAGTCGCCTAGTAGAGAGAAGTATGTTTCGATCCGTATTTGGTGGCCACTTAGCCTAAAAGTTAGCGGCATTAGTCGCCTAGTAGAGAGAAGTATGTTTCGATCCGTATTTGGCGGCCACTTAGCCTAAACGTTAGCGGCATTAGTCGCCTAGTAGAGAGAAGTATGTTTCGATCCGTATTTGGTGGCCATTTAGCCTAAAAGTTAGCGGCATTAGTCGCCTAGTAGAGAGAAGTATGTTTCGATCCGTATTTGGTGGCCACTTAGCCTAAAAGTTAGCGGCATTAGTCGCCTAGTAGAGAGAAGTATGTTTCGATCCGTATTTGGTGGCCACTTAGCCTAAAAGTTAGCGGCATTAGTCGCCTAGTAGAGAGAAGTATGTTTCGATCCGTATTTGGTGGCCACTTAGCCTAAAAGTTAGCGGCATTAGTCGCCTAGTAGAGAGAAGTATGTTTCGATCCGTATTTGGTGGCCACTTAGCCTAAAACGTTAGCGGCATTAGTCGCCTAGTAGAGAGAAGTATGTTTCGATCCGTATTTGGTGGCCACTTAGCCTAAAAGTTAGCGGCATTAGTCGCCTAGTAGAGAGAAGTATGTTTCGATCCGTATTTGGTGGCCACTTAGCCTAAAATTTAGCGGCATTAGTCGCCTAGTAGAGAGAAGTATGTTTCGATCCGTATTTGGTGGCCACTTAGCCTAAAAGTTAGCGACATTAGTCGCCTAGTAGAGAGAAGTATGTTTCGATCCGTATTTGGTGGCCACTTAGCCTAAAAGTTAGCGACATTAGTCGCCTAGGTGAGAGAAGTATGTTTCGATCCGTATTTGGTGGCCACTTAGCCTAAAAGTTAGCGACATTAGTCGCCTAGTAGAGAGAAGTATGTTTCGATCCGTATTTGGTGGCCACTTAGCCTAAAAGTTAGCGGCATTAGTCGCCTAGTAGAGAGAAGTATGTTTCGATCAGTATTTGGTGGCCACTTAGCCTAAAATGTAGCGGGATTAGTAGCCTTGTAGAGAGAAGTGGAAGCTATAAAATTAAAATAATCAGTGTTTGTTGATATCAGCAAGTATTTTTAGAGAAAATGGGCACTTATCTAATTCATATAGAAGCATAAAAAAACAGCATTTTTGTAGAACATATCTAACTGTTAGTGCTCTAGTAATTGTAGTGGGTAAACAGGTATGTAGGACAACAGCGTTCATTAATAATACAAACATGAAGAAGTTATTTTTGTAATTGTAGTGCTTTAAATATGTTAGTAGGTTATGTAATAATGGCGTTAATTGTAATTGTTATTCAATTTCCTTGTATACTCAAATTTAAACTAATTGTAAGCCTTAATAAATGCAAACAAATAAGGCTATAAGCAGCTTTTGAACTTATGTCCTTAGTTCTGTAAGCACGAATGCACTAGAAACGATCAGTTCAGAAGTAGGCTGAAATTTAATTGAAGAATACTAATAATTTGTATACTGCAAGCTGATGCATTTTTACAGTTTATTCGTGCCATCCCGTTTTTTTTATTCCTCCCCCATTCAAAGTCCTAAGACCGCTTAAAGAAAGTTTCGCTGCAGTAAATGCATTTGTAAATGCAAATCTGGATTACACTGCCTACCATATTTACGGATTCATAGTGAAATAACAACAATGGAACATCGGGATCTCGAGGAGCAGTAACTGGAGCGACTATAGCACGTCTGTCGAAAGAAGACCCCTCAGGTATGACGGAAGCATGTCTAATCACTCAGTTCCAGTTATTCGAGAAGTTTCAGAACTTGACGTCGGTGAATACAAAGTTTTGTCAAGAGACAGTCGATCTATTTCGGAATGCGCGGCGTTGAAATAGTTTAAACTTAAAGACGGTTTGAGTTACGTCTTGTGCAATCCGATGTTGAAATTTATTTGTACGTTTATTTATTGGAGCCCAGATTGTGCATTGAATTTCATAAAGACATTATGAATTTGTAAACTGGTCTAGTGTGTAAACAGTTTTGTCAAGAAATAAATACATCTTACAAATGATTGGTCAAAACCTAAAAGTGAACATTCAGTAGTAAAATATTAGTACAACAATTTGGGGATGTGACATTTAAATATAAAAACGTAACAAATCAATAAATTACAAACACCGAGCTACCTGGCAAAGGCTATTGCCGTTTTTAAAAATGGTTGAAATTTCTTGAGAATAAAAATCGGTAGAAAACATGCATAAGGTTACTAACCTAACCTAAACTAATTATTTCTATTGATAAAAAGCTATTGAAGCGTATTCGTGGTAAAACCCAGACGCATGACTTTCCAGAGGCATGACCTTGAAATTAGCGACCATCGTGATCCATATTCCATCTTTTAAGGGTCGTTGTGTGTGTGTGTGTGTGTGTGTGTGTGTGTGTGTGTGTGTGTGTGTGTGTTTATCTGTGTGTGTGTGTGTGTGTGTGTGTGTGTGTGTGTGTGTGTGTGTGTGTGTGTGTGCGTGTATGTATGTGTGTGTGTGTGTGTGTGTGTGTGTGTGTGTGTGTGTGTGTGTGTTTATCTGTGTGTGTGTTTGTTTGTGTGTGGGTTTATGTTTATGTGTGTGTGTGTGTGTGTGTGTGTGTGTGTATACTTTAGAACACCTTCCTAATTTAGTTCGACGACAGTCAAGGTTCGTTTACAGACCTTAAATGAAATTTGGAATTTTAATGGGTTAATATATGCGGATTTTTGTGCTGTTTATAACGGTAATATCAGAGTTTAAAAAGGAGTGTATAATAAAAAAAAATGCTACTGAAAATTCGTTTCCATCACGTCAACGAAACATCTGTGAGCTGCTAATTACTTAAAATTACTTTGGCGTAAATTATTTCAAAATGTAATACAATTTTTAATATTCTAAACATAACAATGGCGGCCATGCAGATTTTAATTTCCTCATTTTAAATACGCCAATTGTGTTTCCCGACGAAAGGAAACGTTCCTCATTTATTATTTTCTGTAAATAAATCCTTCACACTGCGCGCGACGCTGAATCGAATGACAGTGCGAAATATAATTTCCTTTCATAAAACTGCGTTAGCATTGTTGAGAAGCCGGAAACGATGAGAAATCAATGTCTCTTGAACGGAAATGCAAAGTGAAGCTGAGGGACATTTTTAGAGCGCTACAGAGATACAACTGCAAATAGAACACAGTACATCTCTGCAAACACGCAAGCACAAACACAAACACAAACACACACACACACACACACACACACACACACACACACACACACACACACACACACACACACACACACTATTGCGGATCTCTTTATAATGGAAATCTCTCTATAACGTCAAAATTTGTTGCTCCTTCCAATTCCTATTATATATATATATATATATATATATATATATATATATATATATATATATATATATTGTAACTTTTATATAGATGCCAACAAAAGATCGCTCACAAATGCACGTGTTTTTTAAAACACTCTTTCCTACTCTTTTACCCCATTTGTCAGTATGTTGACACGTCATTCGTGTATTACAAGTAGTGCTTAGTGCATTAACTGAATCGCGTGTTTTGTGACTAGTACATTTTAAAAGTAGTGCATTATTTTTTTTATACTTTCACAGTACAGTGTAATGGCGTCTAAACGGAAGATTTTATCGTTAGGTGTAAAGGTTATAGTTTTGCGTGAATTAGAGGAAGGCGTGAAGCAAAAAGACTTAAATGTTTGCCGAAATTTTAATTTAGATTTTTTGTTAACACGATATTTAAAAATAAATATATAATAATGAAGGAATATAATGAAGGTAACAGCTTCAAAATAATTAGAAAGCCAAAATTTGAAGCGATTTAAAGCAGTGCTTCAAAATTTAAAGCAGTGCTTTCGGCAAATAGGCCTAATGCCTTTTTCTCACAATTAACAATAACATAAACATTACTTCATGCAGTTTTACTTATTGAATATTGTTTAACTTAAAGACTGTAGGTTATCAAATTTCATTTCAATAAATTTTGAACTCAATACATCAATTTAACAATAGTTTATAATACATTATACAAATAAAACACATTTTATACACGTTTTGGTTGAACTCTCTCTGTAGCGGAAATCTCTTTATAGCTGCGAAAACTAACGTTCTCCTCAATGCTGCTGTAGAGAGGTTTCACGGTATTTCTCTCTTTTTCTGGAGTCAACTACGTAGATGAAAAATAAACTTAAAAATTTATTAAAACTTTTATTAATTTTCTGAATTTATAGTTTGAACGAACTAACACAACGGCGAAAGAGTAGAAACTATGCAAAAATAAAATGGTGAGTTGTAATTTTTTTTGGTTAATGTAACGTTTTTAAGTCAAGGTATAGATTTCGGCGACAAAAAGCTCGACTGCAATGGTTTGTGGTTGGAACTGCACGTAGCTACACTGGTCTATTTATGCAAACGTGTGGACTGTCTTTGTACCGAACAGTGTTGCCACTTTCATTCCGTCGGTAAAGCGATGACAAATGTTGCTTAAACCCTCAGTTACGGTTGTAACAGTCACACGGAAAACAGCAAAAAGTCATAATTTGGCACGTGAACTGGAGTTTAAAACTTTTTTTTTGTTAGCTCTCGTATCGAAGTTTTTAGAAGCAAACACTTTCATTTTACTCTTCCACTAAAAGAAGTAGAAAAAAGGAAATGCTATAGGAAAAAAATCGATTTATATATTTTGATATATGTATTCGCTCTTATATAAACTTTATGGAAAACATGTTTTCCGATTGTGAGCAAATCGCAGGTGCGTCTTTATGTTGGGATAATTTTTATGAACTTTTACTTAACTTCACTTTCTCTTCTGTCGAGGCCCTTCAGCTACTCAACAACGATGGCATGGTTAGAAGATTGAAAAAGAAGATTAAAAAATGAGCCTCCTCGGTGGCCTAGTTGATAGCATACTGGGATTTCACCCCGAGGACCCGGGTTCAATTCCCAGCTAGGGCTTGGCATTTTCATACGCTATAAATCATCCCATCGTTGTGCAGCTTTTAAGTCTCACTATTTAAGAGACTATTAGTTCTGAACTAGGTTACTGTCAATGGATGGAACTTAGTATAACTTTTATGTATTAATTTAGGTCCAAAACAAATAGCTTATTGGTGTTGCACTAGATTGCTATAAACAAACTTTCTCTTCAAGAAAAATCTTAAAAATTAATTTACAACCAACGCTTAAGCTTCGAATCTTAACAAATATTTTACATAGAAGAAAAATCAACCATAGAAATTATACAATTTAAATTATTCATATTTAAGTGACGATATAAAGTTAAGCGTTACTGAATTTATGAATTACTGAAAATAATAACTTTAGTGGATGCCAAAATGTCATAAACACTCCGCCTAGTGACACCGTCATTTAAATGCCAAACAAAATACTTGCTAGAAAACAAAACCAAACTTTTGGGAACTCGGAAAAGAAAACTGCGCTGCAAATAAACTAATAAAATTCGAAGTTTTTTTCCAGGAGCTCTGATTTATTTATAAAAAGGAAAATAAAATGATTTAAGAATTAGTGGCCGTATTTAAACATACCTTTTAATCTGCCTCAATTTTAAGCAAGACTAGAATAACGATCACTTGCTTTTTGTTGTTCTTTTTCTTTGTAATACACATTTTTTTAGAATAAAATGAAAGATGTACTTGTAGTTTTTCTGTTAACTCACTATTGACAGATATTAATACCCTAACAATCAATTGTATCGTGTTTGTGTGAATATTCCAAGATACCATGTATTGTAGTATTTGTGAAAATACCCGGGATTTTGTAGATAGTGTAACATAACATAATTTGCTGTATACAAAATTTAGTGTTATATAAAAAGTAAAAATAATGGCTTGTAAAATGCATGTGTTTATGATTAGTTTAATGATTTTTATTATAATACTAGGCCTACAGTGAAGAATTATAAGCAATGTTTCATTATTTTTACCTGAACTTTGTAAAAATAAAAATTAATATTAATAAATATTAAAGTGAACGATACAAATTTGTTAGTTTTAATTAGCCCTGCACTAAAGCATTACTGCTACAAATGTACACTCTTTTCCAGCATTTATTTATGAAATTCATTTGCAAAACTCGCGCTCTGCGAAGCCGTGTTCATGGGCGTTATCTCTTGCATCCTGGTCCATTAATCTCTTCAACTGTCGCAATCCATCTCTTCAGCTCTTCCTCTAGGTTCGTTTATTGCTGCTATTATTTGCTACCCGTCTTACTTCTCAAGTCCGGTCTAAGGTAGACTCATGGCAATAAACTAAACTTTCTACTCGTGAATTTCCGACTCCCGGCTAAAGTTTGTCTCGCACGCCTAACGGATGTTCTGCCAGAAGGATGTAAACAACTTTAACAAGTTATCTTGTTTACAACAACATGTTATTTATGAAAAGTATTATTTACAAAAGTGTATCCAGATCCGGTGTAAAATTAAGTGTTGAAAACCGAAGAGCCGGTGAAAGCTTGATCAACGTAAACGGAATTAAAATGCTTTTGCTTTGTTTTATAAAAAATAACGTTTTTTTAAAGCGGTTTTACAATACCAGTGTCCCCGCAACCATTAAATATGTTTTATAACAACAAAAAACATTAAAAAGTTATATATATAATTTACTTTTTAAAAATGTCACTTATTTTCACTTAAGATTGTCAATATTATTGATATTTTAATTTTTCCAACATTAGTCACTGCGTTCAATAATAAAAAAGGGGAAATGAAACAATAACAAGTGTGTGTATTTCCATAACTTTTTTATTTGAGTCTTTCCAACCATGATTTCATTCTTTAGAGCATTGTCAAGGCCACTTAAAGACTGTTATTCGAACGAGTGAAACTTTGGTTGGCAAGACTCAAATAAAAACGTGGTGGAAATATACAAAGTGAACAGCATAATATGTGAACGGAATTAAAATGTTTTTACTTTGTTTTATGAAAAATAACATTTTGTAAAGCGGTTTTACAATACAAGTGTTCCCTCAACCATTAAATATGTTTTATAACACAAAAAACGTTAAAAAGCTATATATATTATTTACTTTTTAAAAACATTTCACTTATTTTTACTTAGGCTTGTCAATATTATTGCTATTTTCTTATCAGTTTATTTTAAACTGTTAAGCTTTGAATAAAACCAACGGTATAAGATATAGCATTCCGTATTGGGATGTTTTCATTAATATAATAGATTTTCACCAAGTACCAACGGTCTTAATTAAGAATAAATAATTTTTTAAATGGGAATTTTTTCGTCTATTCAGTACCAATAGTCAGTTGACTCGTTGACGTGATGTAAGTGAATTTCGAAAAGTAATATTTTATTTTTTATTCTTTATAAAACTCCGATTTTACCATCATAAACAGTAAATAAAAACCATGTTTTTTTAATTTTTAATTTTAAAATTGAATTTAAAATGGGAAAATAAATCCTGCTGACTACTGTCAAATTAAATGTCTTAATTTTAACAAACTTTTAAAATAAAAAAATGCTAATTTTTGCACTTTTTTAAATGCAATTGTTTTAATCAAACATAATTTACTGAATATATGTTTGTTAAAAGGGATCCATTTTAATTTTTTTAAAGCTTTATAGCTTAAAAGATAACCAAAAATTTCTTAATAATTGTCTAAAAGAATAGACAATATACAATTTTTAACTATCCTTAAAATGTATCCTAAAGGATGTGATTGTAGCTTATAATGATGGAGCTTGGCTCCAGTGTAAAGATAGCTCATTTTCCAAAGCAATTTACGAAATAAATAAATATTATAACGCCACTAAAGTGTTGCAGCGCTTAAGGAAACAATTTTCAGGATGTTAAGCAAATACTCTGTTTTTAGCCGCAATGTTTTACTTTCAATTGTTTTATTCCGTTCGTCCGAAGACATGTAAAATAAATGCAACACTTGTTTGGGCAGAAATCATTCAACTCGCGGCACAAACAGGAAACGAGACGGACAAAGCAAACAATCACCTGAAAGTGGTCTCCTAAGTGTTTTGGCAGTCTGGGCTGATGTTGATGGCTGATTGCTATGAATCACTTCATTCTGGTCTAACCGCTCGTAAATCCACAACATGACATAGACAGTGCTGCCATCTAACATCTGGCGGTGACATATAATTAACACAATAACCGGCACAAAGGAATTTAATTAGCCGATAACAGTTAACTGATAAGGGTTTTGAAAGTACAGTATTGGTGAAATTAGTTCAAAGAAGGGAACTTCATGCGAACGATAGTATATATTTTATAATTAGTGTAATCAGTACTTTTTTACAATTTATAATTTAAGTTTAATATGCACTTTTATTTGCGTAATAATAATTCAAAATTTTCTGTACGATAAATATTATATTATCTTTGATATCTCATATTATTCAGTTTCATATTACAGAGGTATTTTTCATATTATTTTAGAAATACATAAATAACAAACATATGTTCAAGAAAATAAATTTTTACTTACAATAGTATTTTCCATAAAATTTGTATTATTTTTATAACTAATTTCAATAATTATTTATGAATTTTCTATAAATATTTCTCTTATTTATGCGAGGTACATATTTTTTATATTTTCAGTTCGTTTATAGAGTAAAAACGAAAGTTTTAAGGAAGAACCTACGAATATAGTATTGAGGTATGTTTCTACTTGAAATAGTACAAAAATACTAACTTTCTCATATCCAATTTTTTATGGTAGGTCACGAAATAGAAGGGTTTCATGGTTTATACCAGTCTGCCATCATTATGTCATTTATTTACTTACAAAAGTCTTTTTAGTTTTACAAGAATTATTGGAGTTACAAATCCTTACATGTAAACAAAATTTTAGAAACGGATTTTGAAAAAAATAGATAATAATTTGTCTTTCTTTTTTTGCCGTTCACGAAACTTATTTTCGTGGCAGTAAGTTGTGGCGACATTTAAGTAATTGTTGAGAAACTCATCGTAGCAAATTCTAAAAGAATTGGAATTAAGAAATATTAAAAAAACATTTTTTTATTAAAAAAATGATTCCTCGAAATGAAAAAAACCAGAATTGCACCCACATTTCAACTGCTTTATAAACACTTGATGTTTTCCTTTATTTTTCGTAATCACAATAAATAATTCAATGATTATACAATAACACTGATCATATATTTGTGTTCGTTTTATGTCGTTTCAAATAACAATAATTATTATATAAAGGAGACACCAATACTGGTTTCGTGGGCCAACCTTATCCGCTGCCAGCAAAAATGTTCTCGTCCTTTATGTCCGTAAAGTTATACCATAAAGTTATACCATAAAGTTATACCGTAAAGTTATGTCTGTGGTCTTTTCTCCCGTACTAAGATGGTAACAATAAAATTAAATCTTATACATAAAGAATCTTAACACAAAGACTATATTATTGTCCAAAACATTTTATACTAACAGTAACCGCACGGCGTTACCCGTAGAATTCAATTTTTTTTCCGTGAGTGTAATTTTCAGATAAATAAATCTTACTAGAAATTTTAAATTCCTACTTCGAAATATTGTCAGACCTTCTTCTGTCCACCTAAGTTTAAAGTTCCAAATTTCTGCTTACCATACATAGATTTGACTGAATATAGCACAAACAGGTACACTTCCTTTTATTAATATAGGTGCTTGACTGATACAATTTATGGAAGTTTGTTCAAGTAATAACCAATAACACTTGATATATTTTCTTAAAATGTTTATTTTTCACAAAATAGCTTTTTTTCGTTTAGAATTTTATAAAATGTTGTTCGTTGTTCACCAAAAGTTTGTTGTTAATTAAGAACAAAACAAAAACAATTGCATTTTTCCTACAAGACATAACAAAAACAATAGAACAATAAATAATTACATAGGCTACATATCGTACTTAAGTTAGTCTCTCGCACAATTATTTGTTTCAAGCGATTTTCCCTCTGAAAGAAGAGACCACGTTTACGCAACATGGTGATAAATCAGAAACTAAGATAACCAAACCATCGAAGTGATATTTTAAAAGAAACAGAAGTCGCATTAGTGACTATTTGCGTCTATTTTAAATAAACACCCGATCTCTGTTACAAGCGGAATGGTTTTATGGCCTTGACCTTGATAACAGTTCAATGACCTCTAGAGACGCACGTGTCAGCATGTCTGGTGGGTGCAACGCGGTTTTATGAATGTATAATTCCGTCCTGAGTAAGACTTTGCCCCTGTGCTCCCCTCTCTCTTTACCTATTGCCAGTTTTATTTTCATCCCGACAATACGGAACACCAGTTTACTACTACGTAAGACTGTAAAGTATTATACATTGACGATGTAAGAAGTACGAAACAAGCTCTAAAGCCGAGCCCAGCGCCAAATTTTAGGTGGCTGTAAAACTCACCTCCATTTTGTCGTGCGATACTTCCGTAAATGTACATTGTACTGAGTTTATTTAATTTACTATTCAGAAATCATTGACATATTTTTTAATGGATTGTAACCGGTTATACGTATTCTTAAAACCAATTAAATCGTAAAACCAATTATCAAGGAACGTATTGGATAATACACTCAAATAATTATAAAGACAGAATTTGTTTTCATATTAATATGTAAGCTATTTTCCATATGCTAAAAATGTATGCAACCAAGCTAACTATCAAGGTTCTTATAATATTTAAATTCTCTTTATATAAGGATATTTAATTCTGACTGTATGCTTTCAAGTAAATGATTCCTAATAAATATTTTTTTTTAATTTTGGCCAGGTGGTCACCAAATGCAGAGCGGAGTGTACCACACACTGGCCACTGAAAGCGAAGCGGTGCCATACGATGCCGCTTGACTGTTCAGCTCCTTTGCGCTTTTAGGAGCCGCATTTACTTTAAAAACATTCAGGTTAGGCTTTGAATGCCTAGTTTGCTTCGCTCAGCTCTACACTGCTCCGAATTTGGTTGCCACTGGCCTTATAAATTGTTCAGATATATTTAACGTATATAAATATTAATACTAATATAATGATTTTGATTAACTAAAACAGTAATTATTGATGTTCAGTGGTAAACCTTTATGAGGAAATAAAAAGTTACTTTTTTTATGAGGTAGTTACAAAAACAGTTGAAAGAGGGCACCATTATGCAGGTCGCACAAATGAATACGATGAAGAAGAACTGAATAATAGATTTTGGACGACAAAGCGTGGTTTCATCTTGATGGATAAGTAAAAAATTAACAGAATTATCGCATTTAGGCTATAAACAATCCATGTAAGTTACATGCCTTCCCCTTACATTAGATGTTTGGTGCAGTGTCGCTACGTTCAGATTGTGTAACAAGTCGTGAATGCATCCCTGCAGACCAGCTGCAGTACACACGGTTTCAACAGGACAGTACTACAGCTCATACAGCCAACAACAATAACTCTCTTGAAACACTGTTTCCATGCAGGGCTTGTAGCCTCTTCGGTCCTCTGATTCGTCGCCACCTGACCTTTTCTTATGGGGATCCCTAAAAGATGCTGCTTACAAAACACTTCCACGCACCATTCCCAAATAGCAAGGAGAAATCAAACGACGTTTTGCTGCAATTTCCCAACAAACTTTACAACGTGTGCTTAAGAACATGCAATATCGTATTCAGTTGTGTCAGTCGCATAATGGAGTCCACTTTCAACAGTTTTTGTAACTTACTCACAGAATAAAGTAACTTTTTTTTTTATTTGCTTATAAGGTTGCTTCATTTTTCGAACACTACTTTGCGCCTATATGCATTAGGTACGCAATTATGAATATGCAAGTTACTTTTTGAAATTACCCCATATCACACGGATTGTAATTTTTAAGAATTAACTAGCAATTGTGTCAAACATTACAACGTAACCTTACCCGACATAACTGGTAAAGCTTAAAATACCAATAGGAGTATTGCTAATATCACCGGTTCCGTTTATTACTATAAGAAATGTACAGAAAGTGTAGTGATTGTGTAGGGGGGAATGTTTTAGATTTTAATAATAATTTCTCACTCACCGTGTTAAAAATTTAATCCCGGATGTAATTGGGTTTTTATTTACGCCTGAATCGTTAATTTATTTAGATTCATAATTAATTGGTAAACAAAATTGAACTGTTACGCCGATTTCCGGATTGTTTGTCGATAAATTTGGAACTGGAATTATCTTAACAAATTTTTAGTTCGAAAATGTTCGTGGTGATTGTCAGAAATATATTTTTTAGAACGTTGCTTAAGCTATTTTAATAGATTATGTTGGCATTACTGTAAAAATAGTGAATTCCGTTCCTATTGATTAAAAAATCAAATACTAGTTTTAGTATTAAAATAAAAATCAATAAAAATATCTATAAGTTACCCTCACTTTACATTCGATAAGATAAATTTATTAACATTCTGTCTCTTTACTTTCCTTATTTAGTTTATACAATATAACTGAAACAAAATAAAACGTTCTGCTTCTATGAAAAGTGAAAGATTTAGTAAGTAATTACATCCTTAATTGCATGTTATTTGCAGGCTTATTATAATATTATATAAACTTTGAGATACTTATGTTAGTATGTTAAACATAGGATTTGGGGATTAGAACAATATGTAGAAAATATTAACTGAAATTAGAACACGTAAAAAAATGAGTTATTTGTTTACCCCGTGCATGTAAATAAAAGGCTATGTACACTAAGATAAGTATTTTTTTAAACCAGCTATTAACATATTGACAGCGTTCTTCAGGCCTGCCAAGCATTTAGCCAAGAGATTTACTGCGTGGTGATGAAACCACTAATAATTATTGTAAGAGTAAAGTGCCACCAGGAGATTGATGCCAGTGATATATCACCCGGTGTTAGGCTCCTTTCACCAAATTAATTAATTATCTAACATGAAAAGTTAGACAATATGTTTTTTCTCCAGTAAATATAAAAGTTTGACAACGTTTTAAATGGTGTAGGTAATTAGGGTAAAATATCATTAGCTGCTGGGTGGTATTGTTGAAAATGGTGATGTGTGATTGGTGTGAAAACAATTTATTGTTTGAACTCCAACGTATGTTTTATAACATAATTTACAGAAAGTCGCTAATGTGTAGTAATACCTAACATATCGTAACAACATAGTTACATTTCTATGTTTCTTAAAGGAATTTTAAAGGACAACTATAGAAAAACGACAAATAAAAACAAATTGGAAGTATTTAAGTAGGCCTACACAATAAGGTTGACCTAATTGCATTTAAAGTTTATATTGTTAGTTTTTGATTTGACTTTGTACACAGATTGACTTTAGTCGTACTGAGAGATTAAAGAAGGAGTGTATACTATTAGCTCCGTTACAAGTGGATTAAGGACTGGAATGGGACTAGCACATACAGTTTGAAACACGAATCTAGGCCGAAGTCGACCAGTAACGCGAGAGCGCGATGTTGTCACGTGGTCATGGCACATTAGTATCCTCAGGCATTTTTTGAATATGTACAAATATTCCTATTCACACATATTCAGTATATAGCGGGAAAGCAATCTTGCAACACTGTTCTCCTATTGGTTGGCTCAAAGTACGTTGCAAATAGGCTAATTCTTCGACACTCTTGATTCGTGTATAGGAAATATTGCAATTATAGGATAGTACGTGTTTAATGAAACGGAAGACGATTCTATAAACTAGAAAAACGAAAAAATCAATGTGCCTAATCAGGAGTAGAAAGAAAAATTAGAAGAATTTAATTTTTGGATGTATTATTTAAGTTTCTAGACCAAATTTAGAGTTTTGTTGTTACTGGAAGTAGATACGAATGATTTCAATTATCATTTCTAGTCTATAACAAAAATATGTTCTACCACTGAATATAAACAGACTAGATGTACAGCGACCATTGTAAAAAGAGTGCTCGATGACAGCGGCTAAAGTACAAGACTGGGCTTACTGCCACTACGAAAGCTACATGCTGCAAGGACAGCAGTGGAGATGTTTGAGAAAATAGACAGTACTGTAATCTATTTAATTGTAGTTGAACACACCACCGCTAGATGCCACTAACAGCGAGCGTTCACACATTGTCCACAAGGGTTATAATTCGAGGGGTTATATTCAAAAGTACTAAAATAAATGGGTAAATATACTTGTTACAGTTATAAATGTACTGTTTTTACTCATTGGTTAAAATTGGTTTTAATAAATGTAAAAACATTATACAAAACAGAAGAAAAAGTACGAACAGAAAAATTTTAAAATATACACAATCATATGATCTATACATATTTTTTTCCATTGGTGCAATACTTTCTATAAATTATGTTTTATAAATGCAGAACATATTATCCAATAAAAAAACAAGGGTTTTTTTGTTTTATCTGAATAATAACTTGCACTAATATTATGAACAAAAAATATATATAACCTATTTAAAATAAATATAATGTTCCGTAATCATTAATATTACTATAGTGTATTTAATTTAAACTTTTGAACTAATATTTATTAAACATTATAAAAAAATAAATAGGTCACAAAATGTAATTCAAGATAAGAAAAATAATAACATTTGTTAAGTAATTAAATAAATGTTAAATTTATTCAAAACATTAGCTTTTCAATATTTCTAATTGTGTCTGACGTAAGCACTTCATAAATAAACTACATTGCAGAAAAAGGTTTTGTAATCGACTTAACAAATCGATATTGTGCTTCTATTGTCTATTCAAATGTACGTATTCTAAATGGGGCGGGACTTACGTCAATATCGAGAGGTTCCAAGGATCCTTTCAGTGTCAATAAAAGTGATTTTTTTGAATGTTTTGTGCTATTGTATCCTTATTCTTGTACATGGCCGTGTTTATGTTTTTCTTGCTCAAGCTATTTCAGTAAGTGAACATTTGATGGTTCTATATTGATACGTGCTAAACACAATTCAAACCGGAATAAAAAAATAGGACACTGTTTTGCGGACGTGATAAAATCACACGAATTTCGGAACATTGAATAACGAACGGACATTTCGATATCCGAAATTTCAAACGAAGACTTAATTTGGTAATAGTTTGGAACTATCCTGAAAAATTTATATCATTGTTCAAATTGTGGTTGTTTCTATACTTTTCAAAAACCTGCATTCACGTAATTAGCGATAAAATCTGAATAAATTAGCAATTTTAATATTCAAATTTCAACGAACTAACGTTGGATTCTTCTTTCTATCAAATTTTAATTCACTTAAATTAAATTAATGCTAATATTGATGAATACTGTAAAATAAAATTTTCATAAATGTTTAAATAAAAAACTTATATTTTATAAAATTTTGAGTAAGTATTACTAACCGTTCGAAAAATATTTTCGAGATCAAAAAATGCAACTAGTCGCGGTTTTACCACGTAGCAGCTCCAACAACTCATTTTTCAGTAAGAATTTGTTAAAAGAATAACATTTTTATTTTTCTACCTGGAATAATTGTATTTGTAAAATACCAAACTAGAGATAAAGATAGTAATTAGAAATGTTATTTATAAAATCACCTTAAAACCAATTTATAACACACAAAAAATAATCACACAAACAAAATATATATATATATATATATATATATATATATATATATATATATATATATATATATATATATATATATATATATATATATATATATATTAAATTAAATTAATTTTACATGAGAAAATATGACAAGCTGTTTTAATGTGCAGCTGTTCACTTTTTTTTTTTTTTTTTTTTTTTTTTTTTTTTTTTTTTTTTTTTGTGTTTAACGTCTGACTATTGTGCACACATGGGCTAATGCAGACGGTGGGATGATTTATAGCGTATGAAAATGCCAAGCCCTCGCCGGGATTCGAACCCGGATCCTCGGGGTGAAAGCCTAATATGGACGTTTATGGTAAGTCCTTAGGCCACCTATAGAAAGAAACGTAGAGCCTACACTTTGTTTTTTGAACATTAAAACTCTTTCTTTGTTTCTTAAAGAGAATACAAAAAGAATTTATGACACAATTGTAAAAAGCATTATAACATATGGTAGTGAGGTATAGCCAATTAAGAGCAGAACAGAAAGAATGCTGTTGGCTACTGAGATGGACTTTTGGAGAAGAACGGCAGGAAGATCAAGAAAAGAGAGAGTGAGAAATGAAAGTATACGGAGGATAATGGACGTAAGGCATACAATTGTAGAGGACATAAGAACAAAACAACTGGTTTGGTACGGGCATGTACAAAAAATGCTGGATAAGCGAATTCCCAAAAATCAGACAATGGCGAACACCTGGAAGAAGAAAACGAGGAAAGCCGAGACTGAGCTGGAGAGAGGGAGTCGAAAAGGAAATAAAAAAAGGGATCTAACAGAAGACCTGTGGTGGGACCGCGATCGGTGGAGGTTGGAGATCGGAAGACTGCGTAGAACGTTGTAGACCGAATTATAGATAGATAGAACTCTTTCTTTGAATATACAAATTTATGATAAGCTATTTTCAAAATATGTGGTTGTTTAGTTCAAGTATCGACTTTTATTTTACACTTATGATCAGAACTCGAGCCTACTCTTTCTTTTGTTGAATAACGATAATCTTTTTTAACTGCTGCCAAATTAATATTGAAGGAACACAATTATGTATAATACTCACGAATAAAGTGTAATATTAATTATAATAACAGCACGCAACTGTCTCGCTAAAGGGTCGATAGCTAATCAACAACAGTATTTTTTACACTTTTTTTAAAACATGATTTCACCATAATTAACATGTTCATAATCAAGATGAAGATCAGCACGAGTTAATGTTTTAAAACGTTCAAATTATAATGGAGATAAAGAAAAAAATAATTTCCGCATTTGTAAGAAACTTTTAAAATTTAAACCCAACTAATGCAGATAAAAAAAACTACCTAATGCAGATATAAAAGCTAAATAATGCAAATATAATGTCAACTAATGTAGATATGAAAGCCAACTAATTCAGATATAAAAAATAAATAATGCATATATAAAAGCCAACTAACGCACTTATAAAAGCCAACTAACGCAAATATAAAGTCAACTAATGCAGTTATTAAAGCCAACTAATGTAGATACAAAAACCAACTAACTCAGGAATAAAAGCCAACTAACGCAAATATAAAAGCTGATTACGATGGTGAAATGGGATTGTGAAAAAATGTGCAGGATTTTTTAATCAATGACACTTTTAATGATTTGAAATGGTCGCCATTTTAAAACCGTTTAAACTTATTTCCCTGGAAATGTACCTGTTCATGTTAGAACAAAAACAGATTTCTGTATCAAGTTTGAAACACACACACACACACACACACACACACACACACACACACCTATAGATGTATTTAAATGGAAAGACCCCTCAAAAAGATATTTAGTTGTCAGGGTCGGCGTTCATTACAGAGTTCTGGTTCTGGATCGATAAAAATACATTAATAATCTGCCGGCCAGAAGCCAACTAAGAGAACGGTTGTACCAATTATACAGTTTTCCCCCAACTTGTATAAATGTTAAACGCCTAATCTTTGGGCTGATTGTAATTGTAGAACCAACCTGACTCTAAAGTCATTTAGTGCATACACCCATTTAAAGTAATTTAAAGAAAATAATGCATATATTATGCAGACAGTGATTATTATTATTATTATTATGCAGACAGTGTAAAGTACATTATTAAATGAAATTTATATCGTGCTGTAGCAATCACTTTAGCAAAGTAGCACCACTAATTAGCAAAAAAAGACATTCATCATTCCTCTCCTTATTAATGCCACAATCACCTTACCCTTGGATAAGCACTCGCTACACTTATCTCCCCTCCCCACATTCTTGCAATCACGGCGTTTTCTTCGTCCTCCTTTTGCTTTATTCAATGAAATATTTTAACAAAATCCTTTCCTAGGAAACGACCTCCGTGACAGCAATTTCCCTAATAGGTTTCACAAAAAACGTCCCTTTGCGTCAACTGAATGCTTGAAAAAGGGGAAATGAAAAATTGAAATGATTATTCATACACCAGGTAGCCTGATTAAATAAGAACTGAAATCTTTTTAAATACAATTCTCGCTGTGAAATTTCCTTGGCGAGAGATTAGCGATGGCTACCCTGCGTCACGAGAAATTACATGAGTTTTATCATTGTTGTGAACGCTCATTAAAACATGGCCCCTACTTTGCTTATATTCTTCCGTTTTACTAGCCTATATTGTCACACTTTTACAGTACCTATCATGATAATTTAATTTCGAAAATATAATTATAAAAAAACAAAGAGACTTTTAAAATTTAAACTCAACTAATGCAGATATAAAAGCCAACTAATGCAGATAAAAGCCAAATAATGCAAATATAAAGGTCAACTAATGCAGTTATTAAAGCCAAATAATGCAGATATAAAAGTCAACTAATGCAGATAAAAGCCAACTAATGCAAATATAAAGTCAACTATGCAAATAAAAAGTCAACTAATGCAGTTATTAAAGCCACATAATGCAGATATAAAAGCCAAATAATGTAAATATAAAGTCAACTATTCCTTATGAAACACCAGAAATAGTTTCGAACTATTTTAAGCGTGAGACATTACATTATCTTTCATTTACTTTTAAGTTTTTTTTTGTTTTTTTTAATTTTAGGCAATATAATCTTTTATTTACTCTGAAATTTTGATTGTTTTTTAGTTGTAGGCTAATGCTAATTTTTCTTTTGTTTTTTCTTTTTGTAATTTTTTTAGTTGTTTGTAATTTTTACATACAATTACAATTACAAATTACAGGATATGTAATTTTACATTTACTTGTTAGTTCTTGTTAATTTTTTTAGTTGTAGGCTATGTAAGTTTTTTATTCATTTTGAAAGTGGATATGAGAACTATATTTGACATTGAACTAATAAGGCAATTTGTAAACCGTAATAGATCCAATTTAGTTCTACGTTCTGACAGCTGTCTTCCGTTATTCTGCTTTTGTTTAACCAATGAGTACTGACAGGCTTTTCTTCTTTAGTATGTTACACTTATTACAGATCTAAATGGTAATTACTATTCAGCTTAATTACTATACAACGAGATCTCACTGCATATGAAACTACGTGACTGAAAATGGAGAACGCTATCTACCAGAAGGGAAATGAACCATGTATTTGTAGGTCAGCTTTTGAGCGTACAATTAGGTTATTTGTTAATGATTGAATCACTAATGATTATAATTAGGCATCCTAGTCGTGTGTAAGATAAATTCATGTCACTGCAGTAATTTTAGACTCAAGGACGGGCAGATAGTAGAAAAACGCGTTCAGAGCACTCTGATGTCGAGTTTTGGTACTAAGTGTATTTTATTTTTCATTCTGGCATCCTGATTTTAACATTAGTGTGACATCTATGTATTATAAACTCAAAAGCTATTATGAATTTAGATTTCCAAAAGTGTAAAATAACAAATATTTCAATTTGTTCCTTTGGAACTTATGGACTAATGGACTAGACGCAATTTTTATACTTTTAAGCGGATTTAGTTCTTTAAAAGTTAGGAGCCGCCTCGGGGGTCTAGTAGATAGCGTACTAGGCTTTCACTCCGAGGACCCGGGTTCGATTCCCGGCGAGGCCTTGGCATTTTCATACGCTGTACATCATCCCATCGTCTGCATTAGCCCAAGTGTGCACAATAGTCGGACGTTAAACACCAAACAAATAAAAGTTAGGATCGGGTAGCTAATTATTTTTAATGGAAATCCATTAATAATGTACTATTAACATTTTTATTATATTATTATAACCTTGTTCATAAATTAACCGTCTGCATTAGCCCAAGTGTGCACAATAGTCGGACGTTAAACACCAAAAAAAAAAAAACCTTGTTCATAATATATAGTTCTCCAACAGTCAGTTGAAAACAACCATTAGGACATAATTTATTACAAATAATAGATGTAGATTTTCCTTGGAATAGCACATCATAATGTAAAGAACAATACTGTTAATTTCCTTAAACGCAGTGTTATTATTTTGAACTTAACAGTAGGAAATAAAATCTGTAATGACGTGACATGACGCCGACATGTGTTGGATAATGGGCCTTGTTACTCAGCAGGCACTGTTAGACTCCATGTTATTACAACTCTAACTGATATGTAGCTTATTTAGTAGTGAAATAAAAACACTTTGTATAGAACCTTGAGTTTTGAATAAAGTACATGTTTTTTAATAAATATTATTTTTTGTAAAAGAAAATGAAAAAAATTACCGATAATGTAAATAAATTTAGACGTTGGTGATCCATTGTTAAAGTTTGATTTAGTTTTTAAAATATAAAAAAGTCTTAAATTTTTACTATTTTAAATATCGAATTTTCTTTTAAAATGATAAATTAATTCAGGCTTTTTAAAAAATTTTTTTTCATCTCACTAACACTTCACAACTAACATTTCAAGTATTATTTTTTACCGTGTATCTCTTTTCGTTATTCTAACAAATGTTATATTTAAAAAAAATAGAGATTTTTTTCAAATCCCTACATTTAATTTAAGAAAAAGTAAGGAAATGTAATATTAAAGGTCTAAGAAATTAGATGTACTGTAATTATCGGCGCCTACTTTTCATAAATATTTTTAAAAATTACAGTACCAATAAATCAAAAAAAAATGTTAAGGCCGGGTGATCACCAAATTCGGAGAGGATTTGCGATGAGCGAAGCAGCTACGCATTCAAAACCTAACCTATTGTTTTAATGAAAGCTGAACGGAGTCAAGCGGCCGTTCCACGCAGCTTTGACTGTGTCTTGGTTCGGTTTCAAGCTGTGTCCTCTTCCCCCACCACGTTGACCACGCCTCCAAACTTATTTTGTCGTTACCTAGGTTACCTACTACTATTATAACGGATTTAAATATAAGAGTTCCTAAAATCCGTTTAAGTTGACCTAAATATATGTCAATTTAAAAGATACAAACGCATTCTTTGAACTGACTGAACTCCGCTTTTGCTTGTCGTTCATTTTCGTTCCGCTTAGCTCTGATTCTCTTGTCACAGCTCCGCTCCGCTCCGCATTTGGTGGCCGCCCGGCCTAAGAATGTGTTCATAATATTTATATAAATGTTGATATATTATCTTAGCATTGAAAAAAATGTTTTTAAAGCAGATAATATTTAGTTTATTAGAAGATGACTGTTGGCACTTTTACCACTCATTTGACGTGAATGTTTGTAATTTTGAAACTCACATAAATGTCTCTGTTCTCCGTTTAAAACGATTATTCAATAGCTATTTAATCTTCGTTCAAGAGGCTAATTACTGAAAACCAAAGCACCAGGTTTACCACTTATATTACTAAAAAAACGGGTTAGAACAGCAATGTTAAGAATTGTCTTCTTGGCGGAGACTTTCTGAGGAACTTGAGCTAGTTTTGTATGATAAATTACCCCGGTCAATTTAAAACAAATAAACGTAAGTACTTTATTCGTTGACAGAAATTTGCAGGCACATTGTTAACACTTTAACAATGGTAGGTAACACTTTGTACCAAATACCATTGCCCAGTCGAAAATTAACAGTTCAGAAACTTATGTATCAGTAAAATATGTCAGTAAAGTAAAGCACACTTAATCTTTGTTTGTTTAAACAAATAGTGTAGTGCACAATTTTTTAGATTCAGTTGCGGATTGTTTTTCAGCAAACGAGACAACTTCACTCACCGTTTCAATTGATATTTTCCCCAACATCCTTAATTCACAACATTTTTGAAGCGAAGCTCTTAATATTATCTTGAGGAGAGGGGTAAATAAAAAAGTGCCCCGAACCTTTTAATGTAACGAAAATATGAAACGGAAACGAGCAAACGATTTCGTGTCTCTATTTCGGTATCTTTCTATTTCTTCCTACTTGGGGACTCGGTGATAGAAGTGGCTAAAGCACCGGTCAGTCTTCTGCGTCTCTGAACTGCGTACCTTCATGTTCTTGGTTTTAGCCGCAGTTACTCCCGTTCCTTTTCGCTTACCGTTAACGCTGCTCCGTCGTCATCACTTAGTCTAACTGGGATAAAGTATAGACATTAAGCAAAAATAAATAAATAAAATATAAATAATTCTTCCATCTTTTCGATAACAGTACACGAACGTTACATGGATATGGAAACGTTGTGTTGCTTTGGTTTCAGTATTTTTTATTAATTGAAGAAAAGGTTTTAACCTTTTATAATACGTTTGAAATTAATAAAAACTTTTATAATAATTGTTCTTAATATTGTTATTTTTTTATAACATAACCTGAAACTTATTATAGCTTATCAGCTGATCGTTACGAATTAAAATAAAACAGCTGATGTTTTACTATAAAAATAAGGTAAGTAATTTCTACGTTAGGTTCTCGTATTTATTTAAACAAAACAAGATACAGTAAACATATGTTTAAGCTAGTTATACATTCAGCAAAAATATCAATAACAAAAGCTTTGCTTCTCTCTGTAACATCCCAAGTTTCACATGTGTACTTTTTTTCTAGAATTTGTGATAGGACTATTTCATCTTTTGTTACTAAATTTTCCAATATTTAGTAATTTGTAGAGATATATCAAGCCAAGCTTGTAAGACACACAATCGTGTACATTAATAATTGATGAACACATTTAAATTGACAGATGTCTTCATAGAGAAAGTAATGACCAACATTTCTTTCAAAACGTAAAATTCACGAACAAAAATAGAAAATATTTTCAATTTCTTTAATTTTTAAATAAATATTCGGTGTAAGCGAATACTAATTTGTTTAAAAGTAGAGTTGACGCTGATCTTCAAAATATTATTCGAAGCCGAAACAGTTTTTGATACTCGAATATGAGTATGTTTAAAAAAACATTTTCTATATTTCATATTATTTAACGAATTGCTTCAGTCTGATTGTATTGTTTCCTTTTTTGTACCACTCAAAGGTGATTTATCGGTGTATTGAATCAGTTTTACATTATTGTACTATGCCATTCACATCGTATTGGATTACCTCTAATTATCACGCATCAGCAAGAATATGGCCTAGTTGCATTCATTGAAACTGTAAACTCATTACCTTATCACAACAATACACAATAATACCACTAATAGCTGTTCACTGATACTAGGCTAGGCTAGATTACATCGTTAGCTCACAAAGCTTGCACTGTATTACGCTCTGGCCTACATTGTGGGCTTTATTCCTGTACTCGTAGCACAAAGCTCAACTTCATTATATTGATTATTTCCAAAAAGGAATGAGTAATTTTACTGTCAAATTAACTTACAGCAGAATTTTTAAAATAATGCCAAATTATCGATTAGTATGTCAGACACTTAATGTCACAGAAAGGAGCTAGCGTTAGCCCGTGTGGCAGCCATATGCGGAGCGGACTACGAATTCGAAACGTAACCTATTCTTCTTAATGGAAGTACAGTCACTGAAATCGTCACGGAGCTGAGCGGAGTAAGCGGCAACGCTAGGCTTCTGTCCGCGTGGCTTCAACTTTGACTATGTTCGGTTTCCAAGCGGGATCCGCTTCCCCCACCACGCTGACCACGCCTTAAAACTTATTATTTCTCGTTACCTAGGTTACCGTGGCCTAGGTTACAATTGTTAAACATAATAGTTCTTAGAACCCGTTAGAATAGGCCTAAATAATTAAGATTTAAAAGATACAAACGCGTTCTTTAAACTTACTGAACTCCGCTTCTGTTTGCCGTCCTTTTTTTTGCTCAGCTCCGCTACGACCTAAAGTCAAATGTGTCGTTCTTCTTGTTTTAGTGTTTAAAAGTGCAACATTTCATAAAGCTCGTATAAAACTGTAGATATGTATTAAAAACTATTTACCCCCCCCTTAAATATAGAGATATAAGTTACATTAAAAAAACAATCTAAATGAATTAGCACAATTTTGTAAGAATAAATTAATCGAATATGATTGAAATATTATTGGCCTGTTGTGTTTTGTCAAACAAATAATTAATACATAATTTTCAGTTACTTCAATGTTTAAAAGTAAGCCTTCCTCTTTAGGAATTAACGAGAGTTGTAATTCTCCATACAAGTTCCATAACAAGATAAGGATGTTTATACAATTTTGGTCCTCCTAAAGTATTAAAAGTATATTTCGATTTAAACCAATAATACATTTTTCAAATGTATTAAGAAATGCCTTTAAAAAGCAAAATTAGTATTGCTACAATTATCTGACACTTTTATTTGTGCCACATTTTATGAACGTCTTCCTTTCTGGAATGTTTTTAATTGGAAATATTTTATTTCACAAAGTAGGCCTCATAAATTGTTTCTTACAACAGGTTATAAATGTTTTTTTACCATGTAATAGTTTAAATTTTTGTTAAAAAGTTATTTCAGTGTATGACTCCTTTCACGTGACCACTGTACTACAATAATTATAAAGTAAACCTTAAAATTAGTAATTACAGTACGTGAAAATACGAACGTTTTTTTTTTAAATAAATAAATACTATTTCAATTAATATTTTTTAAATTTCTGTCATATATATTTGTGAAATTAATTTACAGTAAACTAACATTAATATTTCATACATCGAAGATGATAATACAGTAAAGTATCATAAAATGCCTTAATTTATTAAAAATTCCACAGTTTTACCAATGTTTATTGAGTTTTTTAGAAATTCTATAAATAAATAAAGAGTGATCATCAACAAGAAACACATAATGAAAAACATAGGCTTCTTCCTGGAGCACAGGTGTACAAGGAGACCGAACACCTTATCGACGTATTCGGAAAGAGACGGCATTTTACGGACACCTGATCAGACTCCCAGAATAAAGGCTCACCAATAAATTACTGAACTACCAGTTGAACACAAAGATAAAACATAATTGGCTCAAGGAGATAGAACAAGACCTGAAAAACCTAGGGATAACGGAGAACAGTTGAGGAATGGGGAGGAGAAAGCCATACTCAAGGACAAGGAAATGAAATTCAACTTTAGAAAAGCAAGCGACCGAAAGGGCATGACAATCTCAGAACAACTTAGGAAAAGGATATCACAAAGGCTGAAGAGATATTGGGAGGAACAACGCGACAAGAAGATGTGACCTCACTAATGACTGAATTTGCTCCAGTGTGGGCCTACCCCCCCCCCATAAAAAATAGAGCATAACCATATTTTGAATAAACTAAATTATTATTAACTGATTGCTGAACACTCCAGACCAGCTTTTTTATACATTCCTTAAATATCATGTAGGATTAATTTCTTCAGAAATCACTAAAAGTAGTATAATTATATAGCCTAACAATATTACGCGTATATTTACATATTATATAAAACACTTTCTGCTGGACACTATTAGGCACAACATCAATAGACTAGTTTATTTGTATGTCTGTCAAACTAACATTCATTTCTTTTATGTTCTTTAAGAAGTATCATTATCGCATAACGTTTACTAAAGTATATATATATATATATATATATATATATATATATATATATATATATATATATATATATAACAAATACTCAAAGTTAAACACTAGATGATACAACACTTAAGGTCAGTTTATTTATACATGTCTAGTTTTCAACTAGGATTAATTATGTCGGATATCTTTACAAGGCTCATCGTGCCACAAGCTATACTGACAAGTATTTACATCTGTAAACACTGTTTACTTAATTCTAGACTACACCAAATAAGATCAGTTTATACATCTCTTATTTCTTAGGTTAAAGTTGCATCCGATATTTTCATACGCCACGCTGCCTCACAAAGACTAATAATGAGAATCTTCACTTCCTGCTAAACACTAGACAACATAACATGTAAGTCAAGAAGTTCACATTATTTATACATGTCAACTAATAGTGAACTACGGATAGTTATGTAATATATCTCCACAAGACGCTCTATCTCAAAAGATCTACTGACAAGTATTTATATATGTAAAATACTTTCCGATAAAAACTAGACAACACAACTCGTAAAACCAGTTTATGTATACATGTTGTTAACTAGAATTAACAACTTCGAGTTTCTCTAAAATTCCTACTATCTCAAAAAGTCTACGAACGAATATTTATGTATGTAAAATACTTCTGGACATCATAGCAAATAATACCATTTCATATATACATGTCGTAGCTGAGAGAAACAATTTATCACTCGTGTTATCTCCAAAAATCTCCACCTCTCAGTACTTGTACATGTATTTATATATACAAAACAATTTTCGTATAATTGGTAAACATAACACATGTTTAACCTTCGACAACTCAGTTACAATCTCCGATAAAAATGTCGGAATTTTTCTAAAAGTCTCACTTTCTCACAAGGTGTATTGTTGTGTATTTACACATACCACTTAGTGCAGAGCGCTAGATGACAACATTTAAGACTATACTACTTGCCCAATGTTATAATTAAAATTAATATCGCCTGTATATTTTCACAAATCTCACTATATGTCTAGGTCCATTAGTGTGTAGTTTAAAGACGACACAAAACTTAAAACAGCTTTTATTTATAAATGCCTCCGTTGTCAGCTATGTCGGAATATAATTCTCGCAAGGTCTGCTGGACAATATTTATGTATATAAAACTGTCTGCTGTGTGCTAAAAGCTACAAAACGTAAGTTCAGTTTAATTGGAACATGTTCCTCTTGTCATCTAACAAAAATGTGTCAGTTCATATTTAAAATCAATTTTAAACGATTCATTTTTCTTTCTTGTAAACAGAAACTTTTTTACGATTGTTTGGAAGTATAATATAATATGAAAACGGGACGTTTTATTTGTTATTAGAATTTTTATTTAAGACTTAATTGCTAATCTCTCTCTCTCTCTCTCTCTCTCTCTCTCTCTCTCTTATTAGTTAGTAAAGCAATAACCTTACTAACTGATCAACGCACATCCAAAAATATAATATCTAGAAGCTTTCAGTGTACCTTAACACTACCATGTAGAGGTGCAAACATCAATGATTTTCCAATACTCAACCCCTAAAGGGATACAAATGGGGTACAATTGTTTTTAATGAAAACGGGATCTTCTTGAAACTTAACATAATTAATTCAAAACACAATTAATGAAACATGTTCTCACCATTTTCAAAAATTCATCCACTAAAGGGGTAGAAAATCCAAAAAAGTGGTATAAAATTTTACACTGGAAAACATATTATGATCGTATGTTCTAAAGCACAAATAATGAAAAAGGTGTTTCAGCATTTTTCATAATTAATTTTCTAAAATAATAATAATGTAAAAAAGAAATATAAATGTTTGCATTTGGGGAAAATAATTTGTTATCAGTTTTTCTTCATATTAAAACAAACTATTCAAAATTACAAATTATAGAACACATAATTCAGCATTTTTCCGAATTCATCTCATAAAAGAACAAATATTGAAGAGATAATAATGTTTGCAATAGAGGACAATATTTTTTAGCAGATTTTCTTAAAACACATAAATATTCTAAAACACAAATTTGAAACACTTCTTGCAGAATTCCCTGAAGTTCTGTAATGACAGAGAAAATCTAGTAGAGTATATTCAGAAAACAAATATTTCGTAATAAATTTTTCAAAAAAATGTAAAATACTTACGATTTTCAAAGATTTTGACTGATCGATTTTTGAAACAATGTTAGTTGGTATGATAATACTATATTAATATAAATCTGAATTGAAGTTAAACAATTTTACGAACGACAAAATTTTAATAAAATTTGTTTTTAATGTATACCGTATTTTATTTACAAAACAAAATGACGACGTTTATCACAGATATGTGTTCAGTAAATAATCCTGTGATGAAAAATTGGGGCGATAAATCAAATGTCGAGCACCGCTGATGGAAGTACATTTATTTATTTGAGTGAACGCCAAAAATAAATCCACGTATCACTGTAACTCTCTTTTATTTGTCCATTTATAATTCTTTTTCATTTATTCAACAGTAAGTATAAAGTAAACAAAATTTCGAACTTTAAAAAAAATAATAAACTTTTAAACAAAATATCTAAAATAACATTTTATTTAACTTTATAAGATTTTAAAAATTGTTCTGCTTTAAAAATGCTTACATATTAATGGGATATTCATGTTAATATTATTGTTTATTTAAGACATTTTCCATTATTACTGTACATGAAAACATAACACGACGTATGGCTCAGTGTTTCTGATTAGTGTTTTAAGGCCTAAAACCTAGGCTTATGTTCTCGTTAAGCACTGTATGTTTTATTTTTATTTTATTTATTTCATTGTTTTAGGTATACTTTGTATATTTTTGATTTTGTTTTATTAAATGCTAAAAATATGTAGGAAATCCTACCACATTTCTAAGATCTTTAAAATGAGATTTGAAACGTAAGTTTATTTTGACAAATAGTGGAACAATAGGGAACAAGAATAGAGTAGGAATAACAATAGAACAATGATAGTTAATTAACAATAATGTTACATTAGTATTTCACCAAATATTTCATGAGCTTGTTTTTAAAAGCATACTGGTTTCTGTATTAATAATAATTAATTTCCGAAGCACTTCAAGAAATTTTAAGAACTACAAGAAATTAAATAATGTTTTTTTTCAAATTATCGTTTAAACGCCGAGACACAAATGTAGAACAGACGTTGAACGACATCTACAAACCTTAGGAGAAATTCTATTTTAAAAATAAACTGTAAATTAAGACCATTAGTCTAATTTTGATATAATTTAAAATTTTAATAATAAAAAAATTGTTGTCATAATTTTTGTCGAGTTTTATTCGAAAACTGTCATTATTGCTTTAATATTTTCCGTCACGTGATAATGGTAATGCATATACAAAGTGTATTATATTGATATGTAAATATAAACTACTCCACTTTATGACGTGTTGTGCGCATTTAAGTGTATTATTTCTTGCAAAATATGGTGTTTTTATTTAAAAAACGTAATTTATATATAATGCCCTCTTTAACATAGGAAGACTCTATCCCATTTACAAAACATTATAGTTTGAGTAAGGGAACGCTTCTTCAGGGAACGCGCCGTGCAATACCTTTGTGTCTTGTTTGCTTAACAAGAAACATGGAAAAGTGGAATATTTCCTTATGATTTCTCCAGAGCCCTCAGTACATTAACTCGTCTCTTATATTAAAGGTCTCAAAATATATTCCAGTGAAAGCGCTTGAAGCACTGTGAAATCGTTTAGAAACTGACGAATAAAAATAAACATTTTCAGAAAGATGTAAGGGTTGTCTCTTTTTTCCACTTTTACTACTTTTTGTAAGTTATAAGTATTTTTTGTTACTACTGTTAATAATAAATTATAATATCTTCTATAAGTTATTATTTATAACAATCACCATCTGAAAATAAGTTACTTAAAACACGTTTTTAAATAACGACTGAAATTTACTTTTAAGTATATAACGAAATGAATGTGTTTTTTTGGTAACTTTACTACTAAAACAGATTAAATATACATTATAAAGGCTACCTGTAACCTCAATAAGTATAACATGAGTATTTAAAAGTAACCAAATAAATATGTTTTCAAACATAAAGTAATTAAAATTTAAAACACTCTAAGCGATGTAATTAAAAGATCGTATAGTAAATAACCTATTTAAGTTGTGATATATATGTTTCCTTAAGATATATTTCACAACAAGTAAATCAAGTTTTAATGTGTAATGTGCGTTAAGCAAACATAACGGGTGACAAAAAAACGGCAAATGGAACTATAAAGTTAATATTTAGCAATGCATATTTGAGAGTCTAAAAATTAAAAATAATAATTTAACCGGGTCACCAATAATTTATAATTTATAATGTCAACAATAACATTATACAAAATGTGTTATATGATTACATTTTAATAATTTTCGAACCTAACCCAACCTAACCTAACATTATACAAAATATGTTATATGATAACATTGCAATAATTTTCGAACCTAACATAACCTAACCCAACCTAACCTAACATTATACAAAATGTGTTATATAATTACATTGTAATAATTTTCGAACCTAACCTAACCTAACCCAACCCAACCTAACATTATACAAAATGTGTTTTATGATTACATTGTAATAATTTTTGAACCTTACCTAACCTAACCCAACCTAACCTAACATTATACAAAATGTGTTATATGATTACATTGTAATAATTTTCGAACCTAACCTAACCTAACCCAACTTAACCTAAAATTATACAAAATGTGTTATGTGATTGCATTGTATTAATTTTCGAACCTAACCTAACCTATTTCAACCTAACCTAACATTATACAAAATGTGTTATATGATAACATTTTAATAATTTTAAATATCACTTAAATTCATTTGTGCTGTCTTAAAGCTGGTTCAGTAAGGCCAGTATTTGAATAAATACTTCAAAATTCAAGAAAAAAGAATTTTCTTGAAAGATCTCAGCACTAAAGTAGCTATACAATTCATTATTTTTAAATGTAGTAATTATTTCACCTATACTAAATTTCGTCCTACAGTTATTCACACTGTAAGAACTCAGTATGTTTATTAGTTAAGGCAAGTTTTTTATCAACTTTTCATGTTGCGTTGCCTCTACATTGAATTTTTCTAAAATAATCTAAAATAAAATTTCGTTATTAGGGTCAAGGTCATTTTAATACGTCGCCAAACGTGACATATTTTCAACAAATGTTCTTAAGCTCTACTTTTACACAACTTAAAAATAAAATTTTGCTGTGGCTATATGTTTTTTTCTTGGTTTAAATACAGGCAATAAATGAAACAGACAATTAATATTCCGACTAACCGTTTGGACGCTATGGATGCGTTACATCGTACAGACAGACGCGCGAAAACATGAATGTCCTTGATGTATTTCTATAGATCCTAAAAATAAACAAAGTTAAGACGAGTCCTGTCAAAGCGAGATCCCAGATCACTCACCACTTTGTCTTACACGACTTGCCAACTCTTGTCATTCACACACATCCTCCTCTCACGCATTTTACTTCGCGTCCTTTCCGGACGTTATACAATACTGCAGTCACTTGCTTCGCTCACATCCACCTCTTCATGGAATAATGACTTTTATAATGAAAAACTCACCATAGCTTATACATACTTTGGGTCGCGAGGCGATCAAACAAAAGTCTCTACTTGAGTTAGAAACTGTAATCACTGTTCCTAACGAAGCCATTTTGGAGTAATGGTAAACAAAACTTTAAAAGTAAAAGCAACAAAGAAACATCTGATCACCAGCTGTTTTACAAGTCACGATAGTATTGGTTATTGTTCATATGTGATGTTCTTATAAATTCAACATTAAAATTGATCTCAAAATAAATGTGTTTATCAAATATCAATAAATATGAATTTTTTTTGAAAAAAATCTATCTAAGACAATAAAATTTATTATATATAAGTTACTCTAATTAGACTCTTATAATTTCTTAAAATTATTCAATGCACGAGTAAAGGCAAGATTATTACTTTTATTTTTGTCTATTCTACTTATTACTATTTTCAATTAATTTAATAATATGAAATCTTTAGGAAATTGAGAATTTATTTATATTATTTTTTTAATCTTGTTAAACAATTTTTTTTTTGTTATTTTAAGGCGAAAAGCACATTGAGGCTATTATCGCCTCCTTAAATGTAAGTGTTAAAGTCGTAAGTGTAGTGTTGTAAGTGCAAGTGTGTATTAGAGTCGGGTACCGCGAGGGACACCTAAATCTTCTCAATAGGTTCAACTAGTCTGCACCCCATGCGGGGTATTAAATAAACTTTTGCTAGTAATGAGTATGCAAGGTCGCCTTCAGACAAATGGCTAAACTGTTCAAATGTCAAAACCTCAACATCGATATCAAATCAGATTCCGTCCGTGCTATATTTTTTCGTAATGATTCCATGGAGTGGAAACATTGACACTAACCGAGGCAATTCAAAGAAGACTCGAAGCCTTCGAAATGTGGCTCTATAGGAGAGTGTTGAGGATCTCGTGGGTAGACAGAGTGACCAACAGAGTGGTGAAGGAACGACTGAAGAATTATCTAGAAGTAACGAACACCACCAAGAGAAGAAAACGTAAATATCTTGGACATATTATGAGAAAAAGAGTAAATATGTCTTCTGAAATCCGTTCTCCAAGGGAAATTCCATGGTAAAAGAGGGCCAGAAAGTAAAAGGATATTATGGCTTACAAATTTAAGGACATAGTTCTCCAAAATTACCACCGAACTATTCAGAGCAGCCGTGAACGAAGTTATATCCAGAATGATCGCCAATATTCGGAAGGAATAGGCATCCGAAGAAGATGTATCGAGTGGCAACATCGAAAGGAGAGGAGTGGATTTCACAACCTAAATAGAAACTAATGCATTTTTATGTGAAAGTACCTACAATATTTTTTAAAGCGAAAAGTACATAAGGATATTATCGCCTCTCTATATGTAAGTGTGAGTGTAAAGTGTTAAAGTCGTAAGTGTGTGTTAGACTTGGGTACCGCGAGGGACGTCTAAATCCTTTCAATAGGTGCAGTTATTCTGCACCCTCTGCGGGGTGTACCCACTGAAGAATAAATGTAATAAAGTGGAGTTGCCTAACGTCAGTATCGAAAGTAATGCCGTATCCCGACCCTAAGAGCCAGGACGCACAAAGAGTGACGAGGAATGTCGCGGGTGGCGCTCTTGAAACAAAATACTTATCCTAGAATTAGTTAAAACACATTAACATCGTTGCAATGCGCAGCTCCTGAGGGAGAAGCAGAGAAATAGTTAAAGAAAATGGGTTGGATTTTTTGAAGCATTTAGAACTGCACGCAACTTGGTGGTATCGGGCAACTCACTGCAAAAACATTTTTCTACTGCACTAATAGATATTCTCCAATTTGTAATTTGTTTTTCAGTAACAGTTTTAATTCTAAGATCGTGTTAAATCGTTCCTAATGGCATTCCTAGTGTACTGAAAGAATCTATCAATGTGTCATTTTAACATTGATGTATAATGGTACTCGATGTACACTTTCTGCTTAGATTTCGTGAATCCATTCCCGCCCTTTGTACACATCTACAAGCAGCGCACTGCTCTGCTTTCTGTGTGCAAGCACAAGTGTTTCCTGCTCAGCTCTGTGAGTTTCGGCAGGAAACAGATTTTTTTTTCATTTGCAATTACTTTATTTTTTGTTGTTGTTAAGTTTAAGTTCGAAGTTTGGAAACTGAGAACGATAATTTATCCACACTTTAGAAACGTCATGTCGTGTCCAATATAGGCTGAACAAATTTTGGTAAAAATCCGAATACAGAAGTTAGTGTTAGTTGGGAATACTCATTTTAGTATACAATTATTCTTAGTGTTGCCGAAGATGTTTTGTAGCAGTTTAAAATTTATAGATTAAAAGTTGCATCTCGGAGTGATGTTGGAAGCACCAGGTCTCTGCACCGACTGAATACTTATACGACTGCACACTTGACTTATATTAGCTTAGAAACATTTAGTTAGAACAATTTGTTAATCGCTTTTACATAGAGTTCAAACTAAGTTGTATTACATTTTTAACTTCCTCATTTTTTCACCGAATTTTATAAAATAAAAATATTTTCAACAGTGCTTTCCACTGAATAAATAACTAAGTATTAACTGAATGTGTAAGTAACTGAATGTATTTCACTTAGTGTAAAAACAAAACACTGTCGTAATATTTTCAAATTTCTAACGTTACAATCACACTGCCGACACCGCAAAAATCCATTCTCACTTAAACCTCTAAAATACTAGATAAAATATTCTAAAAATTAATAATCAATTTAATTTTCAAAAAAAAGATAAAATTAGTTTAATTTAACAATATTTACGAGCTACCGGGCAGGCGGTGAAGGCCGTTTCATCTTTTAAAACGGTGAAGATTAAAGGGCATGCCCAACGGTTTGAAACCAAGCGGAAGAAAATAAATTAAAGGCCTCACATGGCTTTACAATGTATTCAGCATTAAAGCAATTTGTTTCAACCGCGTTACTACTGTGATAAAAGTATTACTAAAACATTATAATAATATGAATTGTCATTTATTTACGTATAATCTCAATAAACGTTCTGAATATTTTTTTGAAGATTACATATTTATAAAAATTACTCACAATTTAAAGTTCACATTGTATCCTTGCACCATAACCAAAATCATTTTTATAATCAATCTTAAATAAAATCTGTGTATAAAAATGGAAATAGGCCTTAAAAATAAAATATAAGTAGGCTGATTATGTTTTTTACAAAAGGTTCATGTTAAATTTACAAACATGAAATTTAACCGTCCTCAGATTAAATTTCTTAAAATTTTATATAATATCAAACTAAAATTCAAATATCTTGGAGAATGGATCAGCTGGAACACCCTACTGAAAAACAGATATGGAATCTAGGAGAAATAAAGTACAACAAGAAGTCCCTCTTCTGGAGTACAAAGATAAGACATTATCATACGGTAATTAAACCAGAAGCCTTATATTCAGCTGAAACATTCTCTTACAACCCAAGACCCACTTACGAAAAATCTTAGGCCCCAAATTCTGTAACAACGACGTACCCTACATCAGGAATGAAACTCTTTACCAAAAAAACTGAAAAACTATCAGACACAATAAGAAAAAGGAGAATTGAGTTTTATGGGAACATCCTCCGAATGGACAAAAATAGACTAACCAACAAAATAAATTACTACTTTCGCAATAGAAGAGCCAAACCACTTTGGTTTAAAGAAACATATAAAGACATAACAGAACTACAAATCACTGACACTATACTTATGGACAGAACAGCCAAAACAATAACCAAGGACAAAAAACAACGGTTCCCAGGCAAAGTCAAATCCAAGCGAACGATCCAAATCTTTGACGAAGAAAGGAAAGCAAGACCACAACGAATGAAGCAATACTGGGCTACGAGGAAGGCACAGAACATTAAAAAGTGATTGATTTAGTGTACCCCAAAGTTGGGTGAAACAAATAAAGAGAGAACTAAAAGTAGATTCTTGGACTGACCTTCGTGATCATCAGACATCATTATTTAAAACTTATAAGGGGTACTTATAAGGAAATATTTGTAACTCATAACCTTACCAATACTTAAGAGTTTACGAGAGCCACCGCCTTATTTCGATAAATATTATAGTATTAAAACGTTTGCATAACATGTTAAAAAGTTCCTTTTAAAGGTTGCCGTAGTTTCAATAAAATTTATAATAGAATGGGTGTGTATTACCAAATTTAAAACGTATATCTTTTTAGAATAAATTGTGTTATTATATTTATTGTAAAATATCACTTAATATTTGTTTTCTTTATAATTTTTGACAATTTTAATATCTTTAAAATTGGATTTCATCGAAAGTTACACAACATTCGTACACACACACACATATATATATATATATATATATATATATATATATATATATATATATAGTCGTGAACACTACACTTACGACTTTAACACTTTACACTTACACTTACATTTACGGAGGCGATAATAGCCTCAATCTGCTTTTCGCCTTGAAAAGTATATATATATATATATATATATATATATATATATATATATATATATATATATATATACTTGTTGTTGGCCACAATATTAAAGAAGCAAAAGAAATAAAAAAGAAGCAAAAGAAACTATCCTGAAAGTAATGTGTGGACCAAACAGTGGCGTATAAAACTTAACGATTTCAAGTCAACCCATATTAATTTTACATATAAAAAAGATAAAGAAGTGCCACTACTAATAAACAGTAAAAGTGTTTCATACATAAATTAAATTAAATACTTGGGAATGAATTTCGATTCACAGATAAACTGAAAGCGACATATTACAAAGAAAAGAAAAGTGCTTGAGATTAAGTTCACGCATATGTATTGGCTATTTAGACATAATGCAGGATTATTAATTTTGTAAATCGCATTCTTAAGTCAGTGTAGAGCTATGGACTGCATATTTGGGTTTGTGCCAAGAGAAATAATATAAATAAAAATTCAAATTATTCAAAACAAAATTCATTCGGATAATAGTAAATACACCGTGGTACATACCCAATGAAATTATTCGCAGAGATCTTGATTGATATCAAGACAGTAGCAACGAAGTATAAAACGACTCCAAACCCATACTAATGCATCAGTTCAGCAGATGCTAGTACATGGAAATTCAGGAAGACGACTGCGTAGGACTAAACACTTCGTCTTTGTGTAGTGATAGCATATCAAGCTAAGAGGTTGAGTTTATTTTAAGTTATAAGTACT
This sequence comes from Callitettix versicolor, assembly GCA_022606455.1. NCBI lineage: Eukaryota > Metazoa > Arthropoda > Insecta > Hemiptera > Cercopidae > Callitettix > Callitettix versicolor. Next base: position 69,620,667 of record CM040188.1, on the reverse strand, counting down.
AGAAAAGGCTGTAGTTAGTTATCCTCAAAAAATGTATAGCTTATATATTTTTAAGTTATATATATATATATATATATATATATATATATATATATATATATATATATATATATATATATATATATATATATATATATATATATATATATGTATATAATACACTCTGTTGGATCACGCAAAGCACTCCGGCCCATATCTTGTTCCTTCTAATCCTTCATACCTCCCTCATCCTGTCCCCATGGATTCTCCTCCGTTCATTTTACCTCCGCTCTCTTTGGGATTTCATTCTCTGGGATTTTCCACCCGAGCATCTTTCTCTTGTTTGCATTCCTGTCTTCAATGTCTGTTGAGTCTATTTTTTCGTCATTTAGGTTTATTCTCACTTGTGTGATCCACGACGTTGTTGATTTGACTCTTTGTATATACTTAAGGATTCTGTTGGCAAGTCTTGTTGTTGGGAGTCTACTGATGTGTCCATAGAATTGAAGCCTCCTTCTTCTGATATCTGCTGCCAGGTTCGATATCTTCTCTGTGGTCTTCCGGGAGTGCAACCTGTATCCGTCTATTCTTAATCTTGGGCCAAGATCTTCCTCAAGTTCTTCCTTCAAAATGTCTTCCATGGTACTTTTTGTGTGGAGTGTTAGCGTCTCGCTTGCGTATAATGACTCCGGTTTTATGACTACAGTGTCTGATTTTTGTGTGCATCGATATACATTTCTTATTGTAGATATCACGCGTTATACCAAGAGCCCTCTTCATTCTCAGTAGCCGAACCCTTTGTGCAGCCTACTCGCCACCTGTGGGTTCAAGAATTTCTCCCACATATTTGAAGTGTTTGACTTTGTTTACCTTACCCTATTCTGTGTTATATATACATATATATATATATATATATATATATATATATATATATATATATATATATCCACAGGGGGTGCAGACTAGCTGCACCAATTGAGAGGATTTAGACGTCCCTCGCGGTACCAGAGTCTAACACACAGACTTACATTTAGGGTGGCGATAATAGCGTTAATGTGCCTATAATGCTATATATATTGTGAATTAAAATAAAAGTACATCGCTATCTTTATACTGTAGAGAATACTGAACATAACTCATCTGCAGAAAATAATGCAGAACCTGTCTGGCTGTAAGTCTGGCTTGGAACCACTAACCGTAAATTGAATATCGGATACTTCAGAGACACTAAACTGGTAGCGTAATATGTAGTGAAAAATAACGTTACGGGTTATATAGAAGATAAAATATATCTTAAGTGTAACTTAACTCACTTTAAATTCTTTTTTAAAAATATAACGCAAAAAAAAACAGAATCACCCTAATTTATGAAAATCAGTTTAGAACATTTCTTCAAATTTCAGTTAATCATAGTGCCGAATATGAAAAGAAAGTAAGTTACAATTATGGAGTAAATAATGAAATGATTAACGTGATGAGAATTTAAATTTTCTTTTTTAAAATTTACTACTGAATATTTCATTTCTTCAATTCACAATACTAAGTTACGGATTTCAAATATAAACATCTGATTAAATGCAAAGGTTTAGAAATTTTAAAAATCGATAATTTTTTTTGCGATAATCCCAATATATGATTTTCTGTCTCAATAGGATGTAATTTTGTGTCATTTTGTTTTGGTACTAATTAAGTGCGAAATAAATTTTGATCGAAATCATTATACCTGAAATGCAAAATTTTGTTTAGACAATTTTTGACTTAATACATGTGTTTAAAGTAAAACTGTTTTTTTAAAATACGGGCGAAAGTGAAATCCCCATTCATATCGGTAAACTTACTATCCAGTGATCTGGACGTACACAAACGGACTAAATTCAATTCCAAAACACTGCTCAAGGAACACGTATTTACCAATAAAAGTTGATGATCTAATTTCCACAATCATCAAACAATATTTACATTTACATAATTCATAATGTCTCGTAATTACCAAAAATTACAATTCGAAGAAACGTTCAAAAACGAAAAATCGGCAAAAGGGTATTTCGGCATAATTTCTCGAAATAAGCGCTATACATTTTCTAATAGTTTGGGGTTATTTGCAATTTAAATCACTGAATCAAATTTAAAAAAAACATACACACAATTAACAGTTTGAGACTAAATTTTAAAATTTCATAAGTTACAACCAGTATAGGCTACACTGAATAATTTATTCTGAATGTAATAATCCTTTGTGTTAATTTACGAGTCTTAAAAACAATAGATCACTTTTCCTGTTTTAATTTGATAACCAATGAAATCTGAATTCTTTCACCGAGTAACAGCTACATGTATTCCTGATTTTATAGAGTCCAATTTTTATAGATGTTGACTAATATGTATCAATGATACCGAAATCATCGATATCGTTTATCCACAAAAAACATATTGACAGAAAGCGCTTGTCTAACAATTATGTCTCGTAAAATCACAATACATTATTCGTTATCGCAATAAAGTAAACGTACAACAAATGCTTTCTCCTACAGTACAACGTTATTCTGTACCTAATTTGTGTTTGAATTGCAGCATACTTCAATACACACAGCTTTAATTCAATAATCCAGCTGTTGCCTGGATATTTGAGTCAGAGCGATATTAAATCTTGGTTTACGGTCCAACCTCAAAGCTCTGAGACCAAAGCTTCAATTTTCACGGCTCGCTAGTTCAGAGCATACAATCAACGCGTAACCCATCACTTGAACAATATTGGCTCCGCGCAAGTGAAGCGTTTAATTAACTATGCCTGTTAATTTTTGTTCAACACTCTAAGTTAGTTAATTACATTGTAACAAAAATTAGTTTATACAAAATATTATTTATTTTACGTTTTAATGCATGCATACGCCAAAAACATAATATAGACTAATGTTTTATGTGTATTGTATATATATATATATATATATATATATATATATATATATATATATATATATATATATATATAATACATTATATTATAATATTTTATATTATTAATTATATTATATTAATTAATTATATATAATATAATATAATATAATATTTTACATTAACTAATTTTTGGTACAATTTAAAACTGAACTAAATAATATAAGTACAAAAATATGAATTATTAATACAAAAGAAATAATAAAGTAAACATCATACATATTTAGTTTTGTATATATAGTTAAACTCTAATAATATATAATATTGAGAGTTGCTATAAATTATATGCAACCCAATTGTTTAAAGTTGTTTTTCTTGCAAACTCATTGTTTATAATTTTTAATTCATTTGGAATTAAATTAAATATATTAATTGCCCTTATTGTACTATTTTTAATGCTGACCGTTTTGTATCTCTTAGCTAACTGGATACCTTTATTTCTCGTGGTACTGTTCGAATTAAGGCATTTGTCTTTTAATCTATTCCAAAGTTAAAGGATTAAAGGATATATATAATCACTAACTGATTGACTGATCACTGTGCCTCAATTAGACAAAGAGACGACGAATTAGACAAATATTTATTATATAAGGTGAGGATGGTTCTACTTGTGGTGTAGATATTGCAATATGCAATAGGGCTGTTCTTTCAAATGGTTTTTTATCTTGTTTAAAAATGAGTGACTTCTTTTCGGTTTTTTATACTATTAGTTTCTTTATCAAGGAAGTACAGCTTAAAGCCGGGTCGCTACCAAATGCGGAACGGAATGAAGACGAACGGCAACCAGAAGCAGAGTTCAGTCAGTTTAAAGAACGCCTAGATGTATCTTAAATCTAAATGTTTAGACCTACTGTAACTGATTATAGGGAACTGCAACGGCCTCGGTGGCCCAGTGGATAGCGTGCTAGGCTTTCACCCCGAGGACCCGGGTTCGATTCCCGGCGAGGGCTTGGCATTTTCATACGCTATAAATCATTCCATCGTCTGCATTAACCCCAGTGTGCACAATAGTCGGACGTTAAAAAAAAAAAAAAAAAATAGGAAACTGCTATGCTTAAATCCGTAACATAGGCAACGGCAACATAAGTAACGAGAAAATAATAAGTTTGGAGGCGTGATCAGCGGAGGCAGATTGAAAACCGAACCAAGTCAGAGTCGAAGATACGCGGAGCGGATTTCAGCGCCGTCGCTTAACTCTGCTCAAATTTGTTAGCGACTACGCCAAAAACAATAGGTTAGGTTTTGAATGCGTAGTCCGCTCCGTCCAGCGCAACTTCGCTCTTCATTCAGTGGCCACCAGGCCAGGAGTTAGATTCGGTTTCCTGGCCTAACTCCGATTCACCCACCATGCTAACGACGCCTCCCAACTTATTATTTCTCGTAGTCTAGGTTAACGGGTTTTAAACAAAATATTTTCCTACAATTGTTATAGTAGCCCTAAATATTTAAATTTTAAAGATCAAAACGCTTCTTTTTTTTGTTGTGAAAAGAACAACCCAACCTCTCCGATGGGTTCAGCCCAGCCCAACTCTGCCCACATTTTGTTTCCGGCTGCCTAATGCATTTCAAATGAACAATTTTTCGTTGTTATTTAAAGCTATGACTAGATTTTAAACAATGTTAAACTGTCATTAGCCTTTTTAAAAAAATGTATATTTGTGTGTTACGTAAGAAGACCTAATTTTATTCGCTTTTCACTGGTAAGCGGTTACACGAATTTAGTTGAAACCTTTTTGTTTACATGTAGCTATGGAAAGATTTTAGCAACCTCAAATTTTAGCACCTATTTGCAACAAAATTTCAGGCACGCAAAATGTCTGATCTATTCTTCTGTTACGTTAAAAGGTCTATTGTTCGCTTTTGACACCTCTTGACAGATTTAAAAAAAAGCATTTTTATTTATTAAACACAATGTGGATATGTTTTAGGCTGCCATACGCTAGCGTACATTTATTTAAAACAAAATGGAAGTCTAATTATTTTATAGCGTGATATGTTTACGAGCAAATGTGATGTCTGTACACTTTTTAAACGTTTTTCTTCATGTTATGCATTGGAATAGGTAATTTTTTTGAAGGGGGTTTAACGTCCGACTATTGTGCACACTTGGTCTAATGCAGACGATGGGATTATTTATAGCGTATGAAAATGCTAAGCCCTGGCCGGGAATCGAACCCGGGTCCTCGGGGTGAAAGCCCAGTACGCTATCAACTAGGCCACCGAGGCGGCCGGAATAGCTAAACGTAGTGTTAACGCAATAGCTGTTGGTTACGTTAAAATGCCAATTTTGTCGCTCTCCAATACGAAATGATTTGACAGATTTCAATGGAAACTTTTCGTTAAATTCAAAGTTTTGTTTTAATCTAACTAAAACTTTCTATTGCCCATTTGAAACGAAATGGCAAGCACTGAAAAAGGCATAATTTATTTTACAAAAAGCCTATTTATAAAAACTGTAACAACCAACGTATAGACCGATATACAACAAACAATGCTATTGTATATGATTCTTTTAATAAAATAGTAGTTGTATGTTACAATATCTTAATGGCAGGTTTGATGATAGGTAAATAAAGGCCATACCAAACAATTTTATTTATTTTCGGGAAAAAATACTATAGGTTAAGCAATATTACATTGAAATACAATTTTTAAGCCATCTTTCAAATTTCATATTTTTTTTATTTCATTGAGGGTATTATCGCCTCCCTAAATGTATGTGAGTGTAACGTGTTAAAGTCGTAAGTGTAGTGTTGTAAAATGACGTAGCAAAGCAGGGATATACAGCTAGCATTTTGCATTTACCCAATAAGTTTACATCGTTTACCATTCAATAATTGCCCCTTTGTCCACTGCCATTTATATGCAAATGCCAAGAGTTTCTAGAGCAACACTAACTCAATCAAGTTTAATGTTATGCTCTGTAAATATGTATACTCTGTTCTCTGCATGCATACCCTACATTCTATACACGTTGTGTTCAGCAGATTGTTAAATGACTTCACGAAAGAAAAGTATCTTTAAAGGACTTGTTACAATTCCTGCAAGAATGTTACGTTGTTTAATTGGAAACGTGAAATGTTCTGTTACATTCGGAAGGGTATTTCAAGAATGTTAAAATGGTTGCCACTTATTGTATAGGCCAGAGTTAAACTTTAGTGCAGTATTTTGTTCCCATTATAAAATTAGTCTTTTGTAGCACACGAATAAGTTATGCATTTAAATACTCAATTAGTAAAAAAAAATTATGTAAAAGTTTACAGGAACGTTATAACATTAATGTCATAAAAAATCAATTCTGGAAGATGTAAGCTAAGTCTAATTTCTCACAATGAATGCATTAAGTTTTTCTCCAACTTTGAGTGCACTGAATTCAGTGTAATAAACTTAAAGCAACAGATTTTTATGATTCCATATTAAAACGATTTTTTTAAACCCGGTTAATAAGCCATCAACAAAATGCAATACTATTAAATTGATTTCTTAAAATTCTTTCCTTGGTTTTTGATGGAATTTTGCTTCTATATAAAAATCCGTAACTCAAAACTTTGTAGCAAACTTTTAACTAAGTCTAGAACTGTTATCAATTTAGTAGATATTCGAAGGAAAACAAAATGCCTAGCTACTGTGCACTTTTCTTTAATTTGGATGCACATACATTAATCATGAATAAGAATGTATGATTATTTTAAAAACTGATTTTTGTGAAATTAGGATCGAAAAACAGGATTTTATGTGGTAAAAGTACTTGACTATGTTTGCGCAATGTTTGAGCATTATTTATTACATTTCAATTTTTTGCGCGTCTAATTACTCAGGTCAGGATTGGATGATTCACACCAATATTCAAAATGTCCATACAGAAATATTAACACAAAACTATTATATAAGTACAGATATTGGCAGGCAATAGTTAGCCAAGTTATAAGACATTTATTAACATAGAATCTAGGCTAATTGTCGAGGAAGCCAAACCAAACGTTTCTAAAATGCAGTTGTATTATCTCCCTTTTATCTTAAACATCCATTTGCTGATTTACTGCGGAGATATAACGTTCCAATTCGGAAAACGGAAGTTTTCTTTCGAGTCATTTCTTTCAGTTAGCCTAGAAAAATCAACCAATTGCAGTATTTTGATTAGCCAGTACGGAAGGTAAAATGCTTTTTTCTTATTTATAGCATGTACAAAAGTAATAAATAATAATACAGTCTTAAATTGTATAAATAAATAATTTTACTATAACATTTAAAGCAAGTAGAAATATACGATATATTGATTTACTTATCAAAAGTGTTCCTCTATATCTAAAGATTGAGGGCAGCTAGACTCAGATAGAGGAACCGATTTAAGAAAAACGTGACTAGGATTAACGTATTGAAGCTTGGAAAAACTATGTTGATGAACAAAAAACATACTTGGTTTTCAAAGGGAAAGGGGTAAGTAATGTAGGAGAGAAAAACTTCTACGAACCTTAAAAAGTAATGTTTTCATTGAATTGTTTGTTTACATTTTGTAAAAAAACAGAACCACATCAACTTAAATTTATTTGTACTTATTTCAAATGGTGAAAAATAACTGAATAAAAAACTTTTCTTCATAAGCCATTGGTATCTGGTCATGTGTTAGTACAGTGTTCAGGTGCTAATACTATGAGATATGAAGTAAAATATTACGATAAGTAATGATTTCGTTCGCGATGGTTAATCGCAAAGTGCTAACCACGTGCACCCCACTAAACATAATCAGAAGGCAATTAGTTGGCTATAACTCCAAGCATTTAACTGAAATTTTGTAAATAATTCATAATTAGGTATTATTATTATTAACCCTATAGTTGTCAATAATTAGTTCAAAATCTACTTCAATAATATATCTTTATAATGGTTTATTTCTATTCTCTATGGTCTGCACGGGGTGCAGACTAGCTGCACCTATCAAGAGGATTTAGATGTCCTTCGCGATACCCGAGTCTCACTCACTTATACTTACAACATTACACTTACGACTTTAAGACTTTACATTCACACTTACATTTAGGGAGGCGATAATAGCCTCAATGTGCTTTTCGCCTTAAAATAAAAAAAATATTCTATCTTCTTTTAAAATAAAATTTAAATAATAATAATAAATAATTATTATAATTAATTTTAAATATAATATAAAATCAATTAATTTATAATAATTTTTATTAAAAAAATAATATTTTCATTACAAAAGTTAGGAATAAAATCATGCTCGGTATTTTTTGTATTTAAAATTGTATTAACTTACATTAGAAGAATTTATCGCATTAATAGCAAATTTCTAATAACACACGTTAATCTTAAATCGAGATGTGACAAATTACCTATCCGAATGATTATTAAAATCAACATGTAATGTATCAAATACATTCTGCTTTCAATAATTAATTATTTATTTCTGATATTTTATACAAATCCTCAAAACTACACAAAAGGTTGTTATTAACTACCATTTTTTTATCCAAGATATCAGTAATGTGTAAAACAATATTAAATAATGTTAGGGAAATTATTTTAATTTAATAAATTTTTATTTTCACCGGAATATTTAAAACCAACGAAATAATTAATTTAAAAAAAAAACTACCAAACTATGAACGTCTGTATATGTATGGCAAAACCAGTTTTACATTTAAATATAGGTAAGATGAAAAAAATTATACAGAAGTTTTTCCTATTATTTTTTATTAGAAATCAAGAGCAAAGGAAATATTAAAAATGTAGATGTATAATAAGAAATGTTATTAAGTATTTCATAAAAACAATATTAAACTTTGATTGGAGCGTACAACTCATTTCAACGTAAAATTAATTAACGTTTCATCCGAGTTGTTTTTTCCAGCGCTTGAGTTCAAGAGGTCAAGTGTTTCATCTCGAAGCGCCGTTCAAGAGTTCCGGGTCTTCGATTCAAGTGTCAATTTCCAAGCTTCGATCGTCCAGAGGTTAAAATCAACGTTCAAATGAACACTTCAACAATATTGACTTTAATGTAACTGAAACGTTTAATTAAATAAAGTACTTTGTACTCGTTTAACCGTGAAAATAACACGTATCAATTCACCGTGACAATAAGTAATCGTGTTTTTAAATAATTTAACGTGTATGATAATGATATAGCAACATTCAATAACAAATAAACTAAAGATTTTTTTCGCAAATATAATTGATTTTTTTATACATCAGTAACTGTAACTTTATTTTTTAAAGCCTTATTTATTCAAAAAAATTAAATAACTCGGGATTAAATTATTTAACTAGAGATGTATGAAAATTCTGCATTGATCTCTGACATCATACATTGTGATATACCTTGTTATAAGGTTCTGTTTTAGCACTGTTTTAAGACTATTATTTTTAGTCATTTCCTAGAAAATTTTAAGATTTTTCTGCTAGAAAAATGTTAAGATTCTTTTTAAAATCACCTGTAAACATTCAAAGTATTTTAGAACCCACTCTGAACATGTGCACACCATGCATAGATGGTAATATGGCCACAGATGTCATGAATAGTGGATCACTAATACTTCATTTTGTGTAGCTATAGTACTCACAAGTAAAACATTATTTGTCTCAATATCTTTTTATTCAATGAGCAATCTCTTCATAAAAATGTATCGTATTTTATCACTCCCATTTTAGCTGCGTAATTTTAGTGACATGGTTGAGGTGTTAAGCACCAAACAGCCTGCTGGTCTCCGAACTTACACAACTCAAGGTTATAGGTTCGAGACTAGAGTTACGACCGTAAACTTTGCGTCCCTTTCCCCATTATTCTAACTTGCATAAAACATAGATGTTAGAATGGTCCATAACCAATCACTAAAGCTAAGGTTTTCTTCAGTTTTTTTGTTGCGGCCCCAGGAAAAGTTCCGGATACATTCATCGGAATGCAACATTCTATTCATTTACCTTCATATTTATATTTTACAACATTCCTTATTATGAGTTAGGTTATGAAATTCCTTACAAAATATTTTCAAAATGACCGTTTGGAGTTTTTTAACAGTCCTCTTATACTCGTATTTACCACCATGTGGGCTAAGCAGACTGTTTCACAATAGAGTGTTCGGAAGACACATTTTAATATCTGAATCCCACCATGGTGTAGTTTAAGCTATTATACAATATTAATGCGAAATAATCTCTCGAATATTGCCTACAGACTAACGTGTGTTAACACTTTAAAATAGGTCAGCCGCTCAGGGTACGTCCTGCTAGGAATACCAGTGGGACAGAGAAAAAATGTGCGAGTGAGAGGTCGAGCTCCCAATCTGTCACCATAGCTACTTTCTCTTTCTTCACTGTCGCTGAGTAGTAACGTTCGTAGACTCATATTGTCAGACTCTGTGTCACTGCACTGTTTGAGGTAGAGTTGGAGGGGAGTTCTCGCGCGCCGACAGTTTACTTAGTAGCTAAACTACAATAAATGTGTTTCTCAATTAACTGCACGGCAGATAACGTAAACAGCTGATCATCAACACACGACGTGCACACATAAGCCGTAAAACTTTTCCGCAGCTGACATTACAGATGATAAGCACCACAAACGTTTGCAAATAACACTTACCACGTTACGGTGAGAGTCACTTTGATGTTTCACAAAAACCCACAACGAATTGATTATGCGCGTCGAACGTGGCAAAATGTTTGTGTTATGTTTGCGCTTACAATAACAATTGCCTCGTTGTGAAAACAATCGAGCTGTGTCAAGACAGAATGCAGCTACTTTCTAAATTATCGAGTTTGGATCTTGTTTGCTAGTTTCCACTAATATTGCTAAAACTCCCCGCCTACGAGTGCACGTCTTACATACCGTTTTAAAATATTTGTAAAACACGTACCTAGTTTCGGAGATACAGTACAGTATTTTTAATTATGTAATATAATCATCTTATATACTGAATTCTCGTTATTTTTCTAGTGTTGTTCTGTTCAGCCTAGTGGATAGCGTACTAGACTTTTCACCCCGAGGACCCGGGTTCGATTCCCGGCGAGGGCTTGGCATTTTCATACGCTGTAAATCATCCCATCGTCTGTATTAGCCCAAGTGTGCACAATAGTCGGACGTTAAACATCAAAAAAAAAAAAAATCTAGTGTTGTTCTAACAAATAGCCCATTACTTTGTCCAACTGCAAAAAAATGGTGACGATCCGTGTAGTTTCATCATAATTAGAAAAATTAAAACTTAAATTGTGTAAATTTTAGTGCATTTACTTTGCACTTAAACGGTATTAAAACATGGAAATGTGAATTTATGAATGTTTTCTTATCGAACCTGTTTCAATTTGTAAAAATTATAAACTTTCATTAGAAACCGTGACGGGGTCAAAGTTCGTTTTCAGGTTTTTAAACGATTTTGAGAAAAATCAAATAAAAATAAATGTAGCTTTTAACACTGATAATTATAATGTAAATTTTGTTTTAAAAAGTATAAAGGTTAACGTTTCAGTGTAAGTGTATTTTTTAACGTTTCAGTGTAAATGTAGGATATTTGTTAACGTTTCAGTGTAAGTGTATTTGTTAACGTTTCAGTGTAAATGTATTTGTTAACGTTTCAGTGTAAATGTATTTGTTAACGTTTCAGTGTAAATGTATTTGTTAACGTTTCAGTGTAAATGTATTTGTTAGCGTTTCAGTGTAACGTTTAACGTTTCAGTGTAAATGTATTTTTAACGTTTTAGTGTAAATGTATTTGTTGACGTTTCAGTGTAAGTGTACTTGTTAACGTTTTAGTGTAAGTGTATTTGTTAACTTTTTAGGGTAAGTGTATTTGTTAACGTTTCAGTGTAAGTGTACTTGTTAACGTTCCAGTGTAAGTGTATTTTTAATATTTCAGTGTAAGTGTATTTGTTAACGTTTCAAAATTTGTTTTTTTAGATGATTGTCGCGAATTTCTGTTCAATAATCTTGTTTACACCAACAGAAAAATACTTGTTTGTCCGTGTTTTATTTTCGCATATCTAATTGTACTTGAACTTTTTATTCGATTTTGTGTTTTTAACATCATGTGGAAAATTCTATGTTAAATCCGAATATATCACTTGAATTGTGTATATTTTTCTTAATGTATGACTTTTTAAATAGTTCTTTTAAAACGTTAAATTTTTTTAGTGTTTAGTTTGAACATTCTCGTAAGAATAGGTCAGACTGTCATCGCCTAAAAAATATATGAACTGAATTACATAACCTAGTTCTGCTTACTAACACTGAAAAACACCAACTCTAAATTTCCGAACGTCTCTCCCGGCTATCTCGGAACAAAAGTACGCTAGATTATTACATTTTAGGCCACGCATTAATGCCAGCACACCACTTCGCATCTCCCGTAAACAGTAGCGTCGTTTTAGTTGGTACTTTTTTCGTTTTGATTTAATAGTTGATTTCTGAGAAATAACAGTTTCCACTGTAAGACATTACACTTTCTCAGGGAGAAATAGGAGGAATCCGGCAAACTTCAAAGAACAAACGGACTTCATACTTTCACCTCAAAATTCCGAACCGGAAGAGTGCCTTGACAGCCCGTAATAGACCCGGTAAAACCCCGGATTTCTACTATTTCTCCTGGAGACTCAAACATTGTGGTATCATATAATAAGGAAATTTCCCGCTGTGTCATTAAAATTATACCTTTTTTAATTTGAGACTTTTAATACGCTAGTAGCACTTGTAGGAAAAATACAGTATGAAATTTAAAAAGATTTCATAAAATTGCTTGTTTCGCTAGGATTTTAATTACTTCCAAAGAATTAAAATTCACCAAGAACTGTTTGTTACAAGAAACAATTAGTGACCTAAAGGTTTTCAGAATTGCTTCATAAAACCTAACAGAACGCTGTAACGTTTACAACAGCTCGGTTTATTTTTGAAAACACTAAAGATTAAAATCAATGTTCAACGACTTGGAACGGAGTGAAAGAATATAAATTAATAACCACACGATGCTTAACTTCTCCAATATATCAAGCGGAAAACAATTTGAGCCGCGCAGTTATAACTGCAGCAGAATGCATAACTCTAGTTGCACTTTGAAAAAAAACGCTAATTTTAATTAGAAACGACTGTACTTTGCACTGGAAAATTTAATTTGTGTTTTTCTCTCTACGTTTAAAAGATTACCTTACTAAGTGTTTATTGAACTGTTTTCCTATTTCCTCTACACAAACGATAATTTATTTGATTTAAAATTACTCATCTTTAATTAATTAGTTCTTGGCTCTAATTATTCTCCAAATTCTTTTGTTCATTTCATTCTAATTATTCACAACTTTTGAATAGTATTTTACTTGAAAACATTTAAATTTATGAATGTAAATATAAAGTAATTTATATAGCTTAAAACATTTAAATTGTCAAAAATATTTATGATTACTTTCAGAAATATAAAAAAAAACTATACGTACATACTTTTTTGGTGAAAATTAACTATTTTAGTAATTATGTTTAATTGAAAGTGAGAAAATAATTTTTATGAACATAAAACGTCTTTTGATCAATTGTACTCCCTAAAATTTAATGTATCATCGAATTAAATGATTTCGTTTTGAAATGTACTCTGACCGCTGTCATAAAAACACTGAAAGCTCAAAAACCAAAACCCTGTTCACCGTCATAAAAACAATAACTCAAAACCAAAAACCCTGCCCACTGTCATAAAAACAATAAGAACCCAAAAACAAAATCCTTACAGCTGTCACCAAAATAATAAGAACTCAAAAACAAAATCCTTACAGCTGTCACCAAAACAATAAGAACCCAAAAACAAAATCCTTACAGCTGTCACCAAAATAATAAGAACTCAAAAACAAAATCCTTACAGCTGTCACCAAAATAATAAGAACTCAAAAACAAAATCCTTACAGCTGTCACCAAAACAATAAGAACCCAAAAACAAAATCCTTACAGCTGTCACCAAAATAATAAGAACTCAAAAATAAAATCCTTACAGCTGTCACCAAAACAATAAGAACCCAAATACAAAATCCTTACAGCTGTCACCAAAATAATAAGAACTCAAAAACAAAATCCTTACAGCTGTCACCAAAACAATAAGAACCCAAAAACAAAATCCTTACAGCTGTCACCAAAATAATAAGAACTCAAAAACAAAATCCTTACAGCTGTCACCAAAACAATAAGAACCCAAAAACAAAATCCTTACAGCTGTCACCAAAATAATAAGAACTCAAAAACAAAATCCTTACAGCTGTCACCAAAACAATAAGAACCCAAAAACAAAATCCTTACAGCTGTCACCAAAATAATAAGAACTCAAAAACAAAATCCTTACAGCTGTCACCAAAATAATAAGAACCCAAAAACAAAATCCTTACAGCTGTCACCAAAATAATAAGAACTCAAAAACAAAAACTCTGACATCTGACATAAAAGCCATAACTCAAACATCGAAACCCTAATTGCTTCATTAAAAAAATAAAAACTCATAATCAAAAACTCTAATCTCTGTAGAAGCCATAGTATTTTATCTTTTATTTAAAAATAAATATCCTTTCAAAATAATAATAAACGTTAAAATTTAAACAAATAAGCTTTTATAATTTTGTAATTGACACGAATAGATTCATTTTCATATTTTCTGTAAAATTTAAAAAATTTAAACGCTAATTTAGGCAGTTTTTAACACTACATATTTTAAAATATGTAAGGAAAAATATCATTTTAAATTTTTTACAGACATTTTGAAATGAATGAACATATAATTTTGTTGGTTAAGTGTATCGTCTCAACTTTTTTCATGTTTAAAGGTACCCAAATTTATAAACTACCCAAATACACACACACACACACACACACACACACACACAAACACATACACAAGTAAGGTATATTGTATACTGTTTTAGTATATTTAATTTTTTATACAAGACCAGGACTCCAATAATCCTTCTTTAGCTTCACGTTTACCATGAAGACATAATAAATGTCAATGTTTTTGTTTCGTATTTTCAGAGCATACATCTCGTGAACTGTACTCAAATAATAATTAAACCTCGCTTGGCACTTAAACTTGTTTAAATGAAGTTGGTTTCCTTTCCCAGGACCGTCGCAAAGTTTGCATTTAATTTAACTTAGTCGAGTCCTCATCTTGGTTACAAAATTCCTTCAACTTCATAATTGTAGTACTGTAGGTTAGTGTAATATGTTCCTACTTTTAAATCTTTATATGTCATCTTTTCAATAAGCAGAATCAGTAAGCCCAAATTAAAAATTGTTGTTTCGAAAAAAGAAATGCGTTTGTTTTGAGCTATTTTGTTATTATTATTTGTGTGAATTTTTTTCAACAAAAGTTTATTCGTTAAAAATATTTTGCGTTATTTTCTGATCTAGAGCCACGAACAAATTATCGTAAAACAAAACATCCCCTGTGCGGTTAGGTCTTCCAAATTTATTCTCAAACAGTGTTTATTTCATTTTAAATTTATGTCATAATAAATAATAATTCGTGCAAAGCTCCTTAACTGATTATTTATTGAACACCCAGTCGGTACTTGGTGACATTCCATGTTATCAAAGAAAATTAGAACACTAATATAGTTTCACAAAACTGTTTTATTCAGTAACATATATTTCGCTTATGCACACATGTACAGCTAATAATATAAGTGTACTTATATACTAACACAGTTGATGTTAAAACTGGAAGGGAGGAGTAAAGGAAAGGAAGGACTGATAATGTAGAAGATCAGTGAGCAGCAAGTTGGGTAAACCTCTAAGCAATATAGGCTTGGGTAAGGGAGAGGGGTAAAGTTAGTCTGTTAATTTAAATTATAATTTGGGTTTTACAAATAAATCTGTGTATTTCAAGAATTTCTAAATTATTTAATTTTATACTTTTGTTAATAAAACTAAATAATTTATATATTATATATATATATACAAATTTATTTATAAAACCACAAATTTTAATTTTAATGAACAGAAAACTTCATCCCCACTTTCTTATTCAAGCATATTACTTAGGGGTCTTTTCAACCTGCCTGTCACCGACCTTCTTACATTTTTAAGCCTTCCCTTTTTTACCTTCTCCCTTCCAGTTTTAACATCTACTGTATTACTATATAAGTATACTTTATAACTTTTACCTTCACTATTTCTGAAGATGTCTCACGACGAAACATATGTCCCTAAATAAAAGATTTTTTTTTGTTGAAAATATGTGTTCTTATTTTTCTTGATTTTGTAGCTGATTTTGATAAAATATACTATTTTTTTAAAGACAGCAAAGTATATTTTATTTAAGTAATTAATAACTATATTTGAGATAACATTGTTCAAAATAATCTTAGTGCTTTACTTTCGAAATTTATAGAAGAGTTCTTCATATAATGTGTTTGACTTTAATAGGTAAAGTATAGAAGATTGGCCAAAATATAAAGGTTAAAAAAGTTGTTTGCAAAAAATTTATTAATTCTATACAATGTGTATACTGAGAAGGAAATAATGTTTTTAAATATCGCAAAATTTAAATTTAAATTGTTTATAATAAATGATCTTTAAATCAACCAAAGTCTGGCGGTGGATCAAGCGACTCTAGTGACAGACGGCATACAAGTTTAAAAGTGATGACATACAGACATGTATGAATGAGTGAAATGGCCAGACTTATTAATTAACACCCTAAAACTATTTTTCTTCCTCTGTCAGGCAGAGGTTTCAAGTTATTTTACAAATAATTCCAAATCACATAACCTATAAATTATACTGAACGTATAATAAAATCTTGGTTTTCTTGAATTAATCCGCTGAGAACGTACAGTAATATAACTTCAGCGTATTTTCGGTTATTATTTATTTGTTATATATTTTTATATCTTTTTAAAGTGCAGAATTATAAAGATTTAGAATATACGAGTAGAAAGTTAATAGAGGAATATGATATATGGGGACTTAAGGTAAACCTATACAAAACTGAGTACATGTGCATTGGAAGGCAGGGCAGGATCTTTTATTGGAACACGACACACAAATCAAAGGGTATACAACTTACGCGTATAAGTATTTGGGAATGACAATTGCGAGTGATGTCGTTCCCTTGGAAACATCGATAAAAGAACGAAACATCTTGGGAAGAAAAGTATTAAGGATACAAAACAACATCATATGGGATTAACAGATATCGAAAATAAATAAACATAGGATATACGAAATATGTTCAGAAAGTAATGAGAATTTTTAAATTTCGCGGGACTTGGAGAGTGCGATTGTCAAACATTTTTTTTATGTTGGTATACATGCCCTTGAAGTATGATAAGACTTTCAGCTATTTTCATTGTTGACTTTGTCTGTGACAGCCACTAAGGTTAAAACGTGTTTTTATGAGCTCGGCGATTTTCGTTTGTTAAAAGAAATGGATCAAAGAATTTGTATCACATTTTGCGTAAAAATGGAATAAAGTGTAACAAAGTGTGTGAAATGTTAACAAAGGCCTATGATGAGTCTGCTATGAGTAAAGCAAGAGTTTACGAGTGGTATAAGCGTTTCCAAAAAGGCTGTGAAGACATTGAAGATGACGAAAGTCCTGACCGCCACAGCACATCAACAACCGATGAAAACTTGTAAAAAGTGAAATAAATGGTTAAGATCAATCGCCGAATCACAATTAGAGAGGACGCTGATTATGTTGGCATATCGATTGGATCATGTCATGACATTGTTTCCAATGTTTTGTGTATGAAACGCGTGGCAGCAAAATTCGTTCCAAAATTGTTGAATTTTGAACAAAAACAGCGGTGAATGGAAGTTCCTCAGGAGTCACTAAATGAAGTCAACGACGATGCAGAATTACTGAAACGTATTATAACAGGTGACGAAACATGGGTTTACGGATATGACGTCGAAACTAAGGATGAATCATCCCAGTGGAGGCATTCTGGTTCGCCAAGACCGAAAAAAGCTCGACAAGTGCGGTCGAACGTGAAGGTTATGCTCACTGTGTTCTTCGATATTAATGGCATAGTGCATCATGAATTCCTGCCACCAGGTGAAACGGTCAATAAGTAGTACTACCTTCAAGTCCAACGCCGTTTGCGTGAAGCAATCTGAAAAAAAACGCCCGGATCTGTGGAAAAACAATTCATGCTTTAGCACCACGATAATTCACCAGCTCACACTTCATTGTTTGTTCGTGAATTTTTGGCCAAAAACAGTACTGTAACGATGCCCTAGCCTTCATATTTGCCAGACATGGCTCCGTGACTTTTTCCTATTTCCAGGAATAAAAAGAACCTTAAATGGCCGTCGTTTTACAAGTGTAGATGACATTAAAAGCGCATCGCTGAAAGAACTAAAGGCTATCTCACAGATCGAGTTTGAGAAGTGTTTCGAGGATTTGAAGAAGCGCTGGCACAACTGCATAAGTTCCAATGGGGACTATTTTGAAGGCGACATCAATGTAGAAGAATAAATAAAAATTTTGTTCAAAAATTAAAATTATCGTTACTTTCCGAACACACCTCGTACAATACAATTACAAAAAATATAATCTCATATGGAATTGTAGTATGGTCACTCAAATAAAAACCAGAAAAAGTGTCAATAAATGAACTATTGGCAAGAGCAGCAAGTCAGTCGAAACGTGAAAAGATAAAAAAATAAGAATACGTGAAATCATGGATGCGAAGCATACCATTGTAGACGACATTACACAAAACAATTTCGATGGTTTGGTCGTGTTCAAAGAGTGAACGAAAATCGATTTCTCAAAAAGATTCTAAAATGGAAACCACATGGTTGTAGAAAAAAGGAAGACCGATACGTAGTTGAAGAGAATGAATTATCAATTCATTCAGGAAGTGAGAGAGGGGATTGGATCTATGGAACGACAAAGAAAATGGAAGCTTGGAAAAGAGAAACATGTTTTCAGATATCTACAGAGGAGACATCTAGAAATCTGTTTTTTGAGCCGCCTCGGTGGTCTAGTGGATAGCGTACTAGGCTTTCACCCCGAAGACCCGGGTTCGATTCCCGGCGAGGGCTTGGCATTTTCATACGCTATACATCATCATCGTCTGCATTAGCCCAAGTGTGCACAACAGTCAGACGTTAAACACCAAAAAAAAAAAAAAAAAAAAAAAAAAAAATCTGTTTTATCAACACGTATATTCGTCATATTTTATTAAAGTAAGTGTTAATTAAATGGCATTTCACGTATATTTAGCCAACATTATTCTTCTGTACAATGATGTTTTGAATTTTCAAGAACACATACTTGTAAAAAACACATAATGGGTAAAAAATTCAAAGTGTTTTGTTAAATTTTTTAAAAAATAATTATAAAATTCCATTCAAAGTGTAGGACTGTACATGAAATAAGGAAAACATTTTATTGAAGATTTTGTGTCGCTGCACTGATATTCATGAAAATCAAAATACAATTATTAATAAGCAATTATTGTCAAATTGTAAAAACTCAAAACGTGGCAACATGCAATTTTACATTTTGAAATAAAATCTGTTTTTGCAACCGCTGCGACTCGTGTAAATCAGTGAAAACTGAACTGACGGAGCGAAGCGAAGAGTTTTTATCTCGAAGGTTCGGCATTTAATTTGTGTTTGTTACGCTGTTTTAGCCAAACGCATCGATGTTTGGCCAAATTTGTCAAACACATTGATGTTTGGCCAAGTTGTTCAAACGCATCGATATTTGGCCAAGTTGTTCAAACTCATCGTTGTTCAAATCAAAGTTTTTGAAATTTGGTACGAAAGTACCTCACATAAAACCCGAATGGTGACATTTTCCCTTTCACTGTCGTTTGAAGATGTGCAGCCTCTGATTTAACGAGGCTGTTAATGGCTGTTGATGGCTGTTTCCCGTAATACTGGTTCAATAGCAACAACTATCACAATTTTGAGAGTTTCGTGAAAAAAGAGCATAGAATTTCCAATAAACTTGGTCTAGTAACATTTTCCTTAAATATTGCGGTTACCAATTACGTCGACGAAGAAGGTTACGAACGCTGTCGTAGAGCGGCGGCCAAGCAATCGATTACTGTGTGGCCTATAGTTCTTTGGACTACTGGTAATTTTAAGATTTCCCGGTTTGGTCAAAACGTTTGGTAACAATAGATGGACCAGACAGATGTTTTCGCTTTAAATATGAATATGCCAATCTTAAAAACCTTTTATGTTTAAACAGTACTTTCAATTTTTTTTAATACCATTTTTCCTAAATTTAACCTTCCCTACGTATGAATACATTATCGTATGAGTACACGTGAGTATTCGATATTTAATCTTCTGCTTGGAGGTAAAATATTCCTGTTTCTATTGTGCGAATGTACTGCAATAGCAACTTCAATGAGCACAGACCATTACAACCACTGCAAATAATACGCATCTGTGTTTATTAGTGCCATTGTTTATTTTGATAATGACTGCATAGCTTCAGGCGGCATTACGTTGTTCTATCATATTGTTAAAGACAACCATTACAATGTGTTTAGATAATGATGTAATTTATAACGTAATGGATATTTAACGTGTAAATGTCACAGTGATTTGGGTGTTTGTTACAGATATTGTGCTTCCTGTGTTTGAAATCATTAAAGTTTGTTTAAAAACTATCATTTCAGTTCTTATTATCAATGTACATTTCTAAAGAAAACATTACAGCTCGTGGCGTGATGGAAACAAATTTCTAAAAACTAACAACGTTTAATAACGCCACTTACCGTTTATACTGATACACGAGAATCGATCACGACATAAGACAATTTTGGTAACCACTTAGCAGTTTTAAAATATAATTTATATTCTAACATTGTATTTAACGTTAAACAAATACATACCTAATCAGTGATAAAATGAACATTACAATTACAATTAACATTACATTACAATTAACATTTACAATTATAAATTAACTTGAATACGACAAAGAACCAGGAATGTTTCAGTGACAACAGTCGGTGTAACAAGAACATTTAAAATGCAACAGTATGCAGAATTTAACGCTGGTTGCAATGGTACAGACAGATTTTTTTTTGAAATTCTTTATAGATTTTTTTAAACAAAAATGTCCAAAACTATTAACGAAATTAATTTTTTGAAGTTTCAAACGATTCGTATAAAAATTGCAAACTCTAAAGTGCAAAACACACACACACACACACACACACACACACACACACACCCATTTAATTTTTTTTAAACAAATCAAAATCTATTCTGGAGTCATGATGTGTTGTTTATTACAGACCAGAGGTCACTAATATACTTTTTGAGATAGAATTTCTGTTTTACTGTGAAAAGTCGCTAACCAAATTCATACCCGTCAATAAATCATTAAAAAAATATGAAACTTTGTACGTATTTTATCTATTGGGGGGGTAAAATTAAAGAGTAATATCAAGTTTTTTTAAAAAAATTGGAAGGAGCTGAAACAACAAAAGGTCAAAAATATTTTAAAAAGGCATACTTTTTTCTTTAAAAAGGCATACTTTAAAGACGATTTCATAACAACAGTGATGTAAAATGAATCTGACGGTATTAACAAATAATGGGTTTAAAAGGGCATGTAAAATTTTCAAAAAATAGTTCACGTAATTCATATAAGATTGAACAAAGCTTTTTTCAATATTCTAATTAAGTTTCATTTATTATAATAAATTGTCATAATTTAAAGTTATTTCTGATTTTTTTTTTAATCTAGAATCGTAAGTGGTCGTTTTTTTAGAGGGACGCCTGAAAAGTCGTCAACACATTTGTGTAAAAACACTTAACACATATCAGATACAAATTTTACAATAAATACGTTATTAATTCATTTTTAACGTATCAAAATTACTGATTTTTATAAATTTTACCTATTTACCGTCTACGACTATATTTACTTACATCTTTTTATTGACGCGTTTCGAGACTAAGGTCCCATACTCAAACCTCACGCCTAAAAAGCCATCAACACATTAAAATTTGTATAAAAACACACAATTCATATCACATAAAAATATTACAATAAATACGTTATAAATACATTACAATAAAGAATACAATAAATACAACGTGGAGTGGTGCGCGCAATACGTCGAAGATGACTATCTTAAGTAAATAAAGCCACCCACGGTAAATAGATTGAATGTGATAAAATTTGTGTGACGTTTTTGCATCATTTGTTTATTTGTATCTCAAAAATAATAAAATAAGATTCAGTTTTGGACCCAAAAATTTACATTTTTATAATAGTTTTAAAGTCCAATTATTCTAAAATTAATGTAGATGATTAAACAAAGCAAAATGAAATATTTTTATTGTTTAATGTCTATTACGTGATTTACACAATTCTGGTGTGTGAATTTTTAAACACATTTTCGAATAGTTTAGTTTTATTCGCTTTTATTCGAATAATTTGCAGAAAATGAGTAAATAAAACTATATTAAAATGTTTTCGTTTAATTTTTTAAATTTTAAAACTGAATGAAACCATCTTTTTTTTATTATTACTCTGAGCATTTTCGATCTGTTTTTTTACTAAAAATACGTTCTGAGTTATTGAAACTACTTATACGAGTACCTACACCCAGAACATCAGCAAGCTCTCATACCTCATACATTTCCATTTTAAGGCTTTACAATAAAATAAAATCGATTTAAAACCGATAACGTTTTTGAAAACAAAATTCCATTGCAGTGTAAAGACTCAAGATAAGAGTACAACAAAATATAGATACAGGTGACAAATAATAAATTGTGCGTGTACCAAAACAGCTGATTGTTAAAAACGTTGTTGAATGTAATATTTAAATTATTACCGTATTCGAAACTTTAATTAATAGCCGAATCAGTTTTGTAAGTAGAATCGGTAAGACAATCTAGGCCAGTTCTAATATGTAAATGTTTTTAAATATAAAACTCTTTTTTAATAAATAGTAAATACCAAACTCATTTGGATATTTAACGTAAAAAACGATTATAGTAGGTTTCATTTGTAAATATTTCATTAAGATATAATGTTAGAATTTAGTCATTAATTTTATAGGTTATAGTTTTAAATACGAAAGTAAGACTTATTATATTAAATAACCTAAATGCAATTAATGATGTTGCTTTATTAACAGGTCATATAAGTATTAAATATAACTATAACGTATATTTTAACAAAAGTTTATACTACAATGAAATAGTAGGCTTACTTGGGTTTGCAACGATTTCACGTAAGAAAATATGTACATTAATTTCCAAATACAAGCACTGATTTAAAGATTAGTGTGTTATAGTATTTAAGCACCAACCAATGGTTTTATTTGAATTGTTTTATTTACAGAATTCATGCTTTTCAATTACGGATAGCGATTTCATAAAAAAAGTCTTAACCTCTTTTCCTTTTCGTTCATGTACCAACGATGAAAGTTGATATTGCATATATTTCATAGGTCATAAACAATTCGTCCTTTACAAAGAGGAGCTATAACACTGTTCAACTTCTTCCTGAACATTGTTCTATATTATTGGTTTCTTATCCCCATTAACTGCAAAAAGTAGCACGGGCCCATCTGTATTAAATATAACAGGTCGTTCGCTGTAATGAATTTTAGGTTTAAACACTAGACTTGTACCAATTGTGAACTTCCTTCAACATCATTAAAGTGGTAAAAATGTGTTTTTCTAATTATTTACAGGTAAAATTTTTTTATTAAAAACAAAATTCTAGGAGCAGTTTAAGGTGTACCAGTGAGAGTGCAGCAAAATGCAAGCATATGAGACAAATATTGTGTTTACAACCAAACAGTTGATTGATAAAAAAGTGTTAAAAGCAATATTTAAATTATTACAGTATTCAAGACGAATTAATTTTGAAAGTAGAATCGGTAAGACAATCTAGTCCAGTTTTAATACGTAAATGTTATTAAATAAAAGGCGGCAAATATTTACATTCAATTATGGATAGCGATTTCATAAAAAATACAAGAAGTCCTAACCTCGTTTCATTTTAGTTCATGTAATGATTATTGATCGAGTCAGTTTTGACTGTAAAATCCTTAAGACAATGTAGGCCAGTTCTAATACACAAACGTTATTAAATAGAAGACTCTGCTTTTAATAAACAGTAAAAACTGTAGCCTAATTTAGGTAAGTAATTTAAAATCCGGTTATAGTAAGTTTCATTTGTAATTATTTCATTACAGTATATGTTAGAATACAGTCATTAATTTTATAGGTTATAATTTTAAATACTAAAGAGAATAAAGATAGACCTATTGTATTAAATAAACAATGTAATGAATGTAATTGCTTTATTACAGGCCATACAAGTATTAAATATAACTATAACCTCTTTTTAACAAAATTAGTAATAGGCCTACATAGTTCTTCAACGATTGGAAGATATGAACAGTAATTTTAAAGTACAAGTATTGAATGAAAGATTAGTGTATTATAGTAATTAAATAACAGCGAGTTGTATTATTATTTGGAATATTTTATTTACAGAATTCATGCCTTTTTACGTTCAATTACGGATAACGATTCCATAAAAATACCATCTTAACGTATTTTTCTTTTCATCATTTACCAAAAAAAGCAATGTATGATTGCAACATATTTCATAGGGGATAGGCCTACGTATTTAAACTTATTCAACTTTGCATTGTTGTATGTTATTCGTTTCCTTTTCTATTAACTGCAAAATGTCGTACGGCCCACTAGTTTACTATTAATAGTGAAACGATTCACTGTCGCTTAGTACAAATTAACTGTTCTTTGTCAACAATGCATTTATTCCTTTGCAAGCGACAGTCGGATTAATAAAAAAAGTTAAAAATATTTACGTTCCAGTAACAAGCCGTATATTCTCAATTTTCCTTTCTGCTTTGATATATTAAAAAAGTTAGGAATCGCGTGGCTTCTGATTTATTTGCTCCCACTTCGTTCCAAGTCGTTGAGCAGTGCTTTTAATCTCCTGTCTCTCCTAAAAACACGAAAACAACTGGCGCTGATTTGTAAACATTTTTCTAATCAAAATAACTTTAACAATAAGTAAACGTTGAACAGTGATTAGCTTTGGTACTACCAAATTAATTCAACAGTTAGTGTTCTTTTTTGAAATTTGTATAGATTCTCTGTGTACAATAAAATTTGTTAAAAGATTATGTTTTATAAAAGGAGTGCTAATCAAAGATTAGACCCAATGGAAAAAGAACCCAGAAGGAATTTACCAGATCTAAATGTCAATAAAATGTATTTCAGGAAATCTTTCATACATTTGTTGAATACATACGTTTTGTTTGGGTACTTTATGTAAATACGGTGTTTGTCAAAATAAATCAAAACTGACATATTATTTTTCTTTACAAATAGTGTTTAAAAACGAATATGGTTTAAGATTAAAAATATAATAAATAAACAAAACACGCCTATATGTCGGAAACACATTGGCTACTAATAAAGCGATTATGAATCAAAATATAGGCCACTAAAAACCTGCTGACAAGTCTTAATCTACCGTTTTAATTTAACTAATGAATATTTACTCATGTGCATTAAGCAGGCACAAGTACTTGATACTGCAGAATAAAGCAATACATTCACATGTTTGAGTGTGTTTAAAGTGAATTTACCGTATACTTTACTCAAATTGAAGCCTAACCTAATCACTTTGCTTCGATTGCAAATAGAAAAATAGCTTAAAAACGAATATAGCTTAAAATTAAAAATATAATAAATGAGTAAAGCACGCCTATATGTCGGAAACACACGCACCCACACCCACACCCACACCCACCCACCCACCCACCCACCCACACACACACACACACACACACACACACACACACACACACACACACAATGCAAGAGCAGAGAGAGAGAGAGAGAGAGAGAGAGAAAGGTTTACACAATTTAATTATAGAAGTCTTTAAAGAACCAAATTTGTTTAGGATGCTTATAGTGCATTGTCTTCAAAAACCTAATGTTTACGCTTATAGAAACTAATCCCTCTATAATTCATAAATGGGTTAGTTTTTAATTAAGTTTTAAAAATCATTGAAATCGATTGAGTAAGCGAACCGATTAGACAAAGAAAGAAAACATAGATTAAGTTAAAGTTGTAACGTTTATTTCAAATTGGACAAAATATTAGGCCCGATCGTCTCTTTTATGTCTTTGTTTGTCTTAAATATTTAAAGTATTGCTTTCATATGATCAGTTTTCTATCAATATTTTGAAAAAATAAAAACTGCATTTCTCTAAACGACATGTGTATGTTTAGAGTTTTTCTCCTAAATATTAATTACAATATTAAATTTTATATTTATAAATTAATAAACAACAATAAACTTCAGTAGTGTCTTCATTATTCGTTCCTATACTTAAACACCACACAGCCTCAATGTTTCGCCAAGCTTACAACTTTTTGAATATTACTTGCTCAGTAATATCACCTTGGCTCAGATTCAAATCACTGTTATAACAATTAAATATATTTCATAGCATTATTACAAAAGGGCCTAAATATAAAAAATAGTATTCAAAATGGCCGCCAGTGGGCTGAGAGATAAATCGTTGGGTGTAAAGCTGTCTTAGAGAAAAAAATCCCGGCCTTCATAAAACAAACAAAAGAAAGTGCTTCTTTAAAGCAGCCTCCTAATCTTGCTTTTTATCACCTGCTATTCTTGTTTTTACTTCTGGAAATTATACTTTAATCGCATAATAAGGAAACCAGGAGTACTGTAAGAATTACATTCTTTTGAAAATTTAGATATGCTTTTACCTTCCTTGTACTTATTTATCGTTCAGAGGACAAAACAGTTTGGCTGAACGTTCAAAATAGAAAAACGTAATAACGATAGCAATACAAAATATTTTTTATAATACTTATTCAGTATTGTTTTAATTCATTGTCACAGCTGGAACTGTTGATGTTCAATAAGCTGCATAGTATTTTCTCACTGTTACACCCGAATAAACTAATACTCAATGTACATAAGTCAGTACTTATAACAAATGGCAACTACAGAGATTATGTACCGGATAATAGTGAAAGCGGGATTAATGATCAGCATGTAAAAATAGTTCAAACCTGTAAATATATAGGAGTAACCTATGACTACAACATAAAATGTGATATGCGTAGACAATTAAGTGAAAAAACAAAAATATTTGTATGTATTCTACAGGCTTAAGAAAATTACATCAAGGGAACAGCTGTTATAAATATACTACGGTCTTTTTCATAGTGTATCATTGTGTTATGTGATGTGGTGGACTCCACGATGCATCTCTGGCATCTGTAAAAAGGCTCAAAACACATTTTAAAAATAATTAGTATAAACGAACAGGATCCAGGCAAACCGTTAAATATTTCATAGTGATACCTATTGCTCACCCATACAGTAAACTAAAAAATGACTTTTTTGCAAAATACAAACAATACAGGGTCCGCCAATGAAACGGGATGATTAAATAAAGTAATTGGTTGGTGAGAAATCATTTTTTAAATATTTTCTTAGTAAATAATTGAAAGTACAAGAATAGCCATTATGGGTACAATACGAAAAAATGTTATTTTCTGAACACTACTTCTACCAAATGTCCTTCATTGCAGTTAAAGCATTAATTACTAGAGCCTGGCTTGGAAGATTTGCGTGACCTATTTCAGCACGTAGAATTTTTTGTTGATAGTCACCAGAGATTGCCCAACTTAAAGTCTGTAAGGGTGGAAATTAAGGTCCCGATGGAGAATTCTTCTCACAGATGTGTCACTTATTCCAATGCGAAGGGCATGTTGTTTGGTTATAGGCGAGGACTTCTAACCATATTGTTTTCTGGTGTTCGAATAGTTTTTACACTCCCGCCTTTTTTGTAGACGTTGATCCCGTTCGCTCGAAGCTGTTTATCCATGTTCGAATTGCATCATCTGAGGCTGGTTACGCGGTATGTTAAAATGATGGAAAGCACGTCGAGTTTGCACAAAACTTTCGCCAATTTGATAATACGCTTTCACCGCGTAGTTCAACCGTCCAACGATCTATTACAACTAAATGGTAGATTTGCAGGTGGTGAAGCTCCAGTAACCATCCCTCCACTGCTTGCCAACTTTGTCTCAAGGCCACATACATTCATCCCGTTTCATTGGCGGACCCTGTACTTGTTTTAAAAGTATTGAGCTTCCAAAACATTTGTTAAAAATAGGTCAAAGACGTCATGAGTATGCTAAAAATATTTTAATAAACTAGATAATAAATTTAAAGACTTAGAATTCAGTAAAAAAGTGATTAAAAAACCCGAACTAATAACGTATATCGAAATAGCTAAGACGACTTTTTGAGACGTTTAAGAATTTTTTTTTTTTGAATTTGCATGAGAAAAATGAGTTATTGGAGCGGTCATCATGGTCATATTCAGATCCGCTACCTTGAAGTAATTTTAGCACACTCAAGTTCCCAATTTTCATCCGATTCAAATTTAGCAAACAATCGATTATGGTAATAAGTTGGACAAATTACAGCAAAATCCGTTCAAAGTTTCATAATTTTTGGCATTTCATATAGCCTACATAAAAATTCATAACGTATTTGTCATAAATGTTTTTGAAAAACTGATATCACTATCGTAGTCAATGTTAAAAATTGCATAAATCATTTAAAATTTTCAAAATCAGTTGAATTTTTTAAAAAAATTACTGCAATAAAAGTTAATTTCTAGTTTTTCAATGTAATCAGAAAGTTAAAAAATCTAATGTATGCAGATTTTTGTGCTAATTGTGATGGTGATATCAGAATTTCAAAAACAGTAATAAAAGGTAACTATTTTCGGAAATTCGTTTCTATAACGTCAGCGAGACAGCTGCGTGCAGCGATTATTTTAACAATATTATGAGGAAAACTTATATTTTCAATGAAAAACATTTATTTGATATCGTTCGCAACGCTTAAATTCCTAATAACAAAAATATGTTTACTGTTAATGATCCTGGGTCTAGGCGTTTACTCGAATCTACAATATTTACAATAATGGATGCACGAATTTCTTTTTGTAATGAAAAATATCCACTTACAACAAAATGAATATTGGATGATTTTTATAATGTTTAAAAAAAACATTTACGCCTACATATGAGCACTTTAATCAGTCCATACACCTCCAAGTTTAGGATCTATTGAGAGACTAGCGTTTCAGTCTCTTCTTCCGTTCCCAAAATGTCTTCATCCTGTCCGACCTGGCTGCCCTTTGTTCATCAGTTATGGTATAAGTCTTTAGTTCAAATGTTGTTAGCTTGAATCGCAGATATTTATTCCTTGGAATCATCTTCCCTGCTCTACCTTCAATTTGAGACACTCCAAATTTAACTGTTCTAAATCACTCTGGATCTCTCTGAACCAATTATTCTGCGTTTTAATCTTCCAGAAATAGCTAAATAGCCGTTTCACCAGTCGGTTTTCTGGAAGGTGTGCTATATGGCAGAAAAAAAGCAATTCTCCTTTTCCGTATCGTGTCTATTATTGACTCACTTTCTCGATATACCACTTCATTCGGTAGTAATCTCCATTGGCCATTCACTTGGTGTTTCTTGTTAATGATTGTTCTGATGATTCTTCTATCTGCTTTCTGCAGTTTATCAGTTGTTGATTTTATCTTCAACTTGAAGAGTGTTTCACTAGCATAAGTTGCCTCAGGTTTAACAATGGACTTATAATGTCAAAATTTGGTATTCATTGAGAGCGATTTCTTTTTGTAGGTTGGCCAGGTGAATCGTTGCGCTTGTTTCAGTTTGTATGTTCTGCTGTCGATCGATGGTTTCTCGTCTGTGTTCCAGGCTATAATTTCTCCAAGATACTTGAACTTGTTCACAATCTTAATTTGTTTACCATTGCTTCGTTGAATGGCTGGTGTTTCGATTCGGAAGGTCGGCATCATTTCCGTCTTTTGAAACGAGACTTGTAGTCCGATTTTTGCTGCAATTTTTCAAGTTCAACGATCTGACATTCAGCCTCTTCCACCGTACTTGCTAGTTGGGTAAGATCTTTTGCAAATGCTAGGCAGTTAAGTGTGATGTTTCTGCCAATCTTAATGTTCGGATGACACTTTTATTCAATTCTCGCATGACTTTCTTCAGTGCACAGTTAAACAAGAATGGTGAGAGACCATTTCCCTGCCTAAGTTCAATTTGGATCTCAAATGGTTCAGCAAATTCACCTCTAAATTTAACCTTCGATTTAGTATTCTTAAGGGTAATTCTATAACATTATTATTAATGTTTCATTATAATAGGCCTAACATTTATCTTAAACCATACTGTAGATAAGTATTTAGAAACTTAAGTAAGGTTGTAGGAGAACTAGTAAGCAGCTGGTATTTCTTTTTTCCTGCAAATATGTCTAGTGACTGAAACAAATTAGACACATTAAATTACTGGAATCTAAATAGCAACGACAAACATAAAAGTACACATTAAAACACAATTTAACACACATTTACACACGCGACACATTTATTTTACACAAAACACACGCGCAAATAAAAGTGGCAGAAATAAATAGGTAAAGATAACCTTAAAAATAACACGCACCAGTTGTAACTTGACGATCACTGCCTGATACAACGTACAGCGAACGTTTGGATCTAACAGATAAGAAATTGCCGTGGCATTGTTTGAGCACAATAATAACGTTATGTTTAAGAAAATCACACGCACTTTGTCTAGACATGTTTATAAATTAAATACTTAAACTACGACACCACAAATACTATTAAAATACAATTTTTTGTTTCATTTCAAAAATAAACTTTTTTTAAGTATCAATACAAAATGTACTGGTTGACAGTTCACATATTTTTCAGTTTTTCCAAAATATACGTGAACAATTTCAAATGGGCAATATAAAAAGCAATTTTAACTAAATCTGTTTTACAAATTTTACCCACGTATGAGCCTTGAGTGAGTGTAGACAAACTGAAATAATTGAAAGCTACAGAAGCAATAAAAAATTTAAACTTTGATTAATGAAGTTTTTTTAAAAAAAATTCAATCGTAAATTTTTATTTAAAAAGTCTGCTTTTTATTTAAACATTTTCTATCAAAATACAATTGGAATTTCCTAATTTTCAAAAAAAATATTGGTATTAGGATTCATTAAAAAATGTTAAGTGAATTTTTAACTCTGGTACTACGATCAAAGGACATAAGGCAAATAAACCTCTTAGATTGTAAATCAGCATGTGTCTTCAAGACGTTTAGCAGTCCACTGACTACCTCATTCTCCTGGAGGTCCTCGGAATGCTAAAAGCCGGACACCCTTAGCCTTCTGCTGGCAAGAACCACACCATTGTAGATTATGTGGCCTTCATTCTCCTCTTTCTGCATGTTCAACGTACACACGGTTTCTCTGTGGTACATTCCTATCATGTTCGTGTGAACCCTCAGACCACAGTGCTTTGTATTGAGTCTCGTGGTTTACCTGAGTTTCTCTTTGGCTAAAATCCCAACTGTCTCTCTAAGCCCTTTAAAAGAACCCTTTTAAAAGTCATTTATTTTGAAAATGTCAACTTCTTGTTGTTGCTTATCTATGCACCTATGGATAGCAGAAAAAGTCAGAAGCTGTAGGGGTTTTTCTACAAAGCCTACTATCAGCTTCGGTTCAATGAACTAAAATGGGGATCTTAGACCAGCCAGTCTGTCAACTTCCCGTGTCCCGAGAGCAAGTGTCCAAAAATGTTATATATAATTAATACTTACATTTGGAAATATGTTTTAACCAATAAAATGGTGTAATGTGTTTTTTATTAAGCGTAAATACAGACAGTAATTTTTTAAAACTTCAAAAAACTTAATTATTGTCTTTTAATTAGTTTTGTATTAACTAGGTTGTACTCAACGAAATTTAGATCAAAGTTAAAGTAAAGAAAGTTTATTACATTTATTGTATGGCGCCAAAGTACCTGGAACTTGCCGATATTTGTATAAATTCAATTACGTTACACTACTTTACTGTATTACTGTAATAATCATTACGGAACATATAATACAATGAGTATACTCCTGATTGTATACAAGATTTAGTACTAAACGTATTATAAAAGAGAATCTAAACACTAGATCCTTCAATCGCGTAAAAGTTCTTCCAGATTTTATTTTCTTATATCAGTTTCAATTTTATTGCTCTAGTTTTAGTAAACCCGATTTTACTGCAGGTTATTAGCAAGCGAGTTATCACCTGAAAACGATTTTCCCCGCAGGGGGTGCAGAGTAGCTGCACCTATTGAGAGGATTAGACGTCCCTCGCGGCACCCGAGTCTAACACACACTTACACTTATGACTTTAACACTTTACTCTCACACTTACATTTAGGGAGGCGCTAATAGCCTCAATATAAGGCGCTTTTCGCCTTAAAATAACAAAACAAAAAAAACTTGAAAACGATTTATTGAAGCGGTCATCATGGTAAGTCCTATACCGAACATGGTAGATCTTAAAAGAACCGATTCTGATTTCTATATTTCTTTTTTAAATAGTCATTAAGTTTTCTTGGTCGTTTTATATATATATATATATATATATATATATATATATTATAATAATAATTACTATTATTATTATCTGCGTATAGACCCTGTTGGATCACGCAAAGCACTCCGACTCATGTCTTGCTCCTTCTAATCCTCCACACCTCCCTCATCCTGCCCCCATGGATCCTCTTCCGCTCCTCCGTCCATTTAACAGCTGCTCTCTTTGGGATTTCATTCTCTGAAACCTTCCAACCGAGCATCTTTCTCTTGTATGCATTCCTGTTTTCAGCGTCTGTTGAATTTATTTCTGCGTCATGTAGATCTATTCGGACTTGTGCGATCCACGATGTTGTTGATTTGACACCTTGTATATACTTAAGGATTCTGTTGGCAAGTCTCGTTGTTGTGAGTCTACTGATGTGCCCATAGAACCAAAGCCTCCTTCTTCTGATATCTGCTGCCAGGTTCGATATCTTATCTGTGGTCTTCCGGGAGTGCAACCTGTATCCATCTTCTGTTAATCTCGGGCCAAGGATCTTCCTCAAGATTTTGCGTTCTTCCTTCAAAATGTCTTCCATGGTACCTTTTGTGTAGAGTGCTAGCGTCTCGCTTGCATATAATACCTCCGGTTTTATGACTGTGTTATAGTGTCTGATTTTTGTGTGCGTCGACATACATCTCTTATTGTAGATATCACTCGTTATACCAAGAGCCCTCTTCATTCTCAGTAACCGAACCCTTTGCGCAGCCTTCTCGCCACCCGTGGGTTCAAGAATTTCTCCCAGATAATATATATATTACGAGAGAGAGAGAGAGAGAGAGAGAGAGAGAGAGAGAGAGAGAGAGAGAGAGAGAGAGAGAGAGAGACTATATATAATTGTTATAAAGAATGCTTACGAAATAATAATTTCATTTTGTAGGATTTTGAGAATAATGAAAATATGAATAATTAGAATATGAATGGATGAAGTAAAATATGAAATGAATATGAATGAAACAAAACAATTAAAATATATATGAAAAACATTTTCCGACTTGTCAAAGTAAAAATCCTTCGTCAGTTTTGCTGTTACATTTGCATAATTAGACTTGATTCGAAGCTAACTATTCGGCAAGATTGCTTTGCTCATATGACACTGTATCTGTAACTCATTGCACAATGGGCCTTTTAACCGTACGAGGCAATAATGTCAGTTTTAATGTGAATTAATTGCTATGTCAGTGCGCACTTAACGTCTACTACCTGCACTTAATGTGTGGTAGCACTTTGCATTACGTGTTTTACATGCAACATTTGTCATTTACTTTCATTAAATACATCATTCCTTTTTATGGTCGCTTACAAAAATGTCCAACGATATGTAATACCGAGTTTTTCATATATAACAGTATATTTAAGTAATAAACTATTCGTATCCAACCTAAATTAATAAAGCGATTACTACATTTCAGCCATTGATAATCACTTAGTCTACAATAGTTAGTCTCTTCAATAATGCTGCTTAATAACTGCACCAGTTGAAATGGTTTTACTCTTTCCATCTTCTAACTAAGCCATCGTTGTTAAACTGCTGCAGGAGAGCTTTGACGTTATTGTGTTGATGCAATTTTTGTTCGTGAATTGAGCAAATGTTCGGATTTTATTATCGATAGTTGGAACCTTAAGATCTTTATATAAGTTGTCATTACGGATAAATCAAGGAGCATTAACGGTACCACAAAGTATTTTATTTTGAAAACGTTTAATAATATTTCTATTACTTTCATTGGCACAAACGCCACAATTGAATGCCGTAAGCTCA
Source organism: Callitettix versicolor (assembly GCA_022606455.1). NCBI lineage: Eukaryota > Metazoa > Arthropoda > Insecta > Hemiptera > Cercopidae > Callitettix > Callitettix versicolor. The sequence goes on along the minus strand of CM040188.1, from coordinate 69,586,451 downwards.
TACTGGTCTAAGGATAACGACCGGTACACATTTCTGTAGTTAAAACTCTGATTATCATAAATGTTTTTGTGGATATGACTGTGTTTTTAGATGCCATTGTAGGATGGAGTATACACAAAAGTAGAAAATCTAATAAATAAATTGACCTGCTTAGAAACTGAAGGGCTTAAGGGCACTGTCGCATCCATAGAACACATTTAGAGTGATATCTAGTATAATCAGGGTTATTAATATTTTAATATTTTAGTGTTGTTATATGTTTTAATTTTGATGTATTATTGAACCTCAGATTTTAATAATGTTGAGATTAAAATAAGTTGCCTGCATAATAAGTGAAATCCTTGCCTGGGAACATAATATATAAATGCCTAAACAACATAATTGCCAACTGAAGTTAAACTAAAATGTTAGATTAAATAAAAAAACAAAAATAAAATATTAATTTCAGCTCTTCTTGGTTTTCCTTTACATGCGGCTCCATCTACGTTTGGCGTCTAACTACATGCCAAGATATTTGACTGTATTCTCGTATGGAACCACTTGATGACTGATACAAACCGGTTTGTGCTAACTCACTTATTGGTAAAATCGAATTGCACAAGTTTTCTTTTTTTCAGTTTGATTCACCATTTATTAGGTCAGCTTAGTATATCGTCTACAGCACTTTGCAGTTTTTTTGGTGGACTAAATGTTATTGTCACTAACAGCTAAATTAGCTGTGTCATCAGCTAATGCAGCAACCATATTTTCAAATGTTGGTAAATAACTAGTATACAGAAGAAATATGGTTGGCTCCAATACATTTCCCTGTGGCGTTCCTACTGAATTTTCTTCAGATCAGAATAGGCTTTCTTCTTGCTTAATCCTAAAATATCTTTCTGAAATATAGGATACCACTTGCTTATAATACAGAATAGGAACAGTTTGAGCTTGTGATTCAATTATTTGTGCCAAATCTTATTGAAGGCCAGGGAAAGGTCTAAGAACAACCCCAAGCAAACTTACTTCCCTTCTAATGATTGTTTAATTACATTACAAATTTGACGAACCTGATCAGTCGCAGAATGTATATTTCGAAAACCAAATAGACAATCCGGATTGCGTTTTTTTTATTTTCTGTGACCTTTAGTCTTTTTACAAAAGTTTCCCGAACAATATTGACATATTTGGCAAACGTGATATTGGCCAATAGGATGTTGTGTCATGATGCGGTTATGTAATACTAAGTGCATCAATTATCTGTAAATAAATCAATTTTAAGGCAGAGTTAGCTTATATGCCTCACTAGATAGCTGGCTGACGTGATGGAAGCGAATGACGCAAAGTATTTTTTTTTCTTTTCCTCGTCCCTTTTTTGAAATTCTGATTTCTTAATAACGATCAGCATTAAAATCTGCATATATTAAAACTTTTAAATTGCTTTGGGAAATAAGAAAATTAATCTTGAAAGTAGTGAAATTAAGTTTCTTAATGTCAATGGATTTTTAAAATGCATTTTTATCACTATGACGGCAAAATCAGAATTTAAAAATTAATTGTAAAATTAAAAAGATGGAAAAATCGCTTTTAGAAGTTTGCTTCTATCACGTCAGCGAGGCAGATGTGTGTAGTGATTATTTTATTTCTTCCAATTATTATTACTATTATTATTTTTATTATTATTACATTATTATTATTATTATTATTATTATTATTATTATTATTATTATTATTATTATTATTATTATTATTATTATTATTATTATTATTATTATTATTATTATTATTATTATTATTATTATTATTATTATTATTATTATTATTATTATTATTATTATTATTATTATTATTATTATTATTATTATTATTATTATTATTATTATTATTATTATTATTATTATTATTATTATTATTATTATTATTATTATTATTATTATTATTATTATTATTATCATTATTATATAATAATAATAATAATTATTATTATTATTATTATTATTATTATTATTATTATCATTATTATTTTTATTATTATTATTATTTTAACCGATAAATTGTTAGTCTATTAGCTATTTTAATGATGTTAAAAAATCATTACTAATACCTTATTATTTCGTAACTTCTAAAACGTTAATTTTACTACCATAATCAACATTAAAATTTGTGTATGCTATAGTAATATCCAAAATTTTTTAAAATTATATTGAAAATACGAAAATGAACCCTGACCTCTGTCAAATTAATTTTCCGAATTTCAACGGATTTTGAAAATTCGAATGCTATAAACTAGCAGTTTCTTTCGCTGATTACGACGGTGACATTATAATTTCAAAATTCTTTAAAACAAAGTTATTGTGTTTTTAAGATTTTAAATTGCCGCCATTTTGAAATTTCTGAAAGAATTTTGCTGGCGAACGAACTTAACCAAGCAATTACCACGTTGGCAAGCTGCCAAGTTTTAATCAAATAGACTAAAATACGAACGTTAGTGTAATAATAGACCTACATAGGCTATTACAGGCCATTATACGTACGTGTTTACAAAAAACCAGTTGCTCGACTGTGATGGTTTCCAAAATCGACTGTGATTATTTGTGGTTTGGGAAATTGTTGCAGACGATGTTGTGAGATAGTGTCTGACCGGACTCTCAAATTCCTTCATCGTCTGGATTTTTTAAAATAAAATTTTATTAATGTTATATTGTTGTAAGGCGTCTCTACATCCCTGCAAAAATTTGTTTATATCAGGTTACTTTTTTTAAGATTTGTTTTCATTGTTAATTAGTTTTAAGTCGGTTTAAGTTTTTTTTTAATTATTTTGGTTATTAATGTAGGGTTAATTTGTAGCCTTACATTAAATTGTGCATATTTTGTTATGTTTAAGATGTATAGTATTGTTAACTAGTTTTAGGTAAATATTTTTATTTGTTACTATATTTTGTTTCTTTTATTTATTTTTATTATTTTTTCTTTGATTAAATAATTTTATTTTTTTAATTTCAATTTGTCATCACGGCTTTGATAACCTTGTTGGTTTTGGCCGGGGAAAGAATAAAAAAAAATAAAATAAAATAAAATAACGACTCTTCAAAAATTGGGCTAAAGAATCGGTGCTAAATTTCAGGTTTCGGGTCTTGGTTTTAACGTAATGGCCGTACATTTGTAGTAGTAGTTGCATATTACAATGCAGCGGTTTTATACAAACTTTTCAGATATCGGTTGTAAGCAATTTGTGGACACAGAGACAAGACACAAACAAAAATGTTACATACGGAGTAACTATTACGTATCACGCAATGTGTTTTTTGAACGAACAACAATGCAAAAAGTGTTTGCAATCACACCGTAATGGCGCATTCAAAAATATGTCGTTCCACAGACACTGCACAAAACCAGACAGTTATTGTTGTAGCCTACCTGTTGTAATGGCTGCCATTTGTCCCCCACCCCACTCCACCATATCATTCCCCTGATTGAAATGCTGTGCTACGATCGAATGAACGTAAATTAATGACGACTTATCTGCGTTTAATGGCGTGGTTGTTTCGCTACGATGAATCATGTTGTATTGCATCATCAGCTTTACCTTAGCACTGCTTTTGTTGGATTATGGAATTAGCACAAACTTCCTCACTATAATGTTTAACCTTGAAGTTTATCAAATCTTTACAGTGTTTTTTTGGGTTAGACCATTAGCGAATTTACCACTGGTAAATAACCTGCCATCACGGCAAAACGCAGATACGGGACTTTGAAATGAACGCAGATCCTAAGCTTTAGTGCATATTAGCAATTTGGGTACGATTTCGTTCAAACCAGGAACGAAAATTGACCTTAATAACAGTTAAAACAAGTCCGTTAACCATCAAAATTTATACTACAATTTTTAAATGGTGGTTATTTCAATTCTTAAAACATTAATAACTTTTTTCCTAAATAAATTTGGAAATTTAATTTACCATCTTAACTGGCGTTAAGTAATGCATATTAGAAATTTAAAATTTTAAATCCAATGAAACATCAAATCGAAAGAATTTATTTAACACCGGTTAGGGTTTATTTTCATATATTTTGTATGTAATTTAAATGTTTAAAATGTTTATATGAGCAGATTTTAATGACGTTTATAATAGTGAAGCACAGTTTCACAAATAGGGTAAGATAAAAGAATTAGTTTTTGAAATTTCGTTCAATCGCGTCCACGAGACAACTGGAGCAAACTTCTGTTATTAACCAATCTACTGATTTTTATGAATTTTTAACGCATTTCAAAAAGCATTATAAAGAATTTAAGAGAAACATAATTATTTGCTTCACTTATTCCACGCATAGCGAGAAAAATTATAGAGCAGTAGCCTAGTTTTTCAAAGTATTTAAATTTTAAAAATTCATCTCCCAACTCAATGTAACAATATTTATGATTCAACTGTATAACACAGCTGTTGCATATTTATTGTATTATTGGAAAATAATAACGTTAAAAGTATGACTTTAAAGTGTTTTTATAGCCAAGATAAGGAAGCTGTATTTAGTAAGTGTTTTATATACAAAAATTGAAAACTCTTTTGGAAATTTATAAGATAACAGGAAAAGGTACGTGAGCAGGGAGTTGTAGTTTAATTTTAAAATTTACAAAACGACAAATCTACAGTGCAAGTTTTACATATAAATTGCTCAAAATTTAAAAGAAAATTGAGGGCGACTGAAATTTATCAAATAAAAATATTTTATAATGATTTTTGACAGACAAATCAGACATCAAAACTTTAAGTTCCAGATGAGTTTTTCTTTGAAAAATTTAAGTACGTCTACGGTTATTTTTTTCAAATATTATCCAGCCATTTTTTTGATTTGCAATCGTATTTAACTTACACCAATTTACAAGTACTTTAATAGAGTTGATTATATTAGAAATACACCATAATTCTGTATTAAAAGCTGTATTTTTAAACTTTGGTAATTTTTACAGACTTCCGAAATATTTGTAGTTGTTTTTGGAGATTCCAATACGTTTAAATTTTTATATATAAAATAATAAAAAAATAATCATAAGCAGTTGTCTTTCCGACAGAGGCTGGTACGAAAGTATTTGTTTCTATTTTATCGTCTTTGAAACTCTAATTTCACCATCACAAACAAGTCTGCATATATTCCCATTTTAAAATTTAAAATACGTTAAACATACAAAAACAACCGCCTAACTAAATTTAATAATTTTAACGAATTTTTAAAATTCAAAATGGTAGTTCATGCAGCTTCTAACACCGATTACAATGATGAAATAAGAGTTCGAAAATAGTAAGTTCAAAGAAGTTATATTTTTTTTTAAATTTTAAAAATTGACCACCAATTTAAAACGCTTGAACATTATTCTTGCAAAGTTTGAATCAAATCTCTCTCTCTCTCTCTCTCACACACACACACACACACACACACACACACACACACACACACACACACACACACACACACACACACACACACACACACACACACACACACACACACACACACACACACACACACACACACACACACACACACACACACACACACACACACAATTAACGACTTCTCTAGAAGTGAGATAAAGGTGATCGACGCTCATTTTAAGGTCTCGAATGGTGGCCGCTCCAATTGCTCAATTTACCATATGAATTCACTAACAAGAGTATCACAATTTATGTTTTATGAATTTGTAAGTCTTTGTTGTATAACCTGTCTTTTTCAATAAACTGATATTCAAAGAATTTAATGTTTCTTTTCCACAATTAAATATAAAATTCATAACGTGCTAAAGCAAAACAAATAAATGAATGTAATTTTCTTCTTATTAAAAAAATTACAAAACTGTAGTGCATTAAACAAATTAAATTTTTTAACATTCTGAATATATATATATATATATTAATTCTTTATACCTTGCTATGTTACATTTTATATAACCTAAGTTCGTTTTACAGTTACAATATTTAACCAATTGTTTGATCTTTTAGTGTTTTACTAAAAAATAATTTTCATAAATTTAATCAGGGTCAAATGCAATCAGGAAAAAATAGTTTCTATTTAGACAAAATCGTATGAAGTACTCGAAGCATTAATTCTTTTGTAATTAGAGTCAAACTATTCCATCATTTCTTTAATAGCGTTTTAATTGTTGTACTGTGTTAAAATTATTTCGAAATGAAGTTTGTTACAAATCGGTTGTACAGAATACCGGTATATTTTGAGGTTAAGTAAATGTAGCGTTAAATTAATATAGGAAGTAATTGTAAATAAAAAAAATGAAACTGAATTATTTTTTTAGCGGACTTAATATTCGAATTAAAGTGAAACAAATTTTTTACAAAAATTATAGGCTAAGTTCAAACTCATTCATCTCCGATATCTGCAATTTTCACTTTCATTGTGTTTTATGTTTACGTAAATAAATTAAAACTTTATATTTTCTTTTATTATTTTGAGACTGCGATCCCTGCATTATTGACCTTGTGGTTGCCATTATTGAAAACACACGTCACATTCATTGAAGAAACGGACGCCAAATGTAAAAATACAAATACCAATTGCACAGTCATGATAAACAAGATTACAAATAACGAAACAAAACAACTAAAAACAAGCAAGAATGTCTAATGACAAAACTCTCCGACAAGAATAAACGTAAAAGGAGAAGAGAAAGGAAGGGGAACTGGAGAGTTAGGCTTACACCCCTACTATATGGCAACCAGCCATTTGGACAATCGTCAAAACAGTCGCATATATTGTAAGGATCATTACGAAAACATCTTCTAAATAAAAAATAAGTGACTCTATTTGCAATTCTGTTCTGATTTGACATAGTTTCTTGAAATTCTATCTTAGAGTTTGTTGCACATATAAATACTGTGTTTTCAGTATTTAACTATTTTATATAAACAGGTAATGTTTAGGTTAAAATACGCAATACCTGTTAATAATGAATTGTTTACGATTATTAGTGTAGTAAAAAATATAATGAAAAGTTGAAATAAAATTAGTAATTTGGGCAAAAACGATATAACGGAAAAAATGTATTTTAAATTCAATATTTGCCTTTCTAAAATGAAAATTTATTGTTGTAATTTTACTTACATATTAAAATGAGTTCATATGTGAATTTTAATTATTATTTTTCAACAATAACATTTTATATCAGTGTTTTACATAATTAGTGAACTATATTTTTTATAGGCTTAAAATGTTGTTTTGCATAACGAAAATGATTACATTAATGTTGTCAATTGTAACTTTGTATTATTGTAAGTGAAATGTTTGAGCAAAAAGTGATATATATATATATATATATATATATATATATATATATATATATATGAATGTATTAGTAATATAAATTAATGTTTAGTACCATTAATGGATTATTAAAAAAATATGAATCACGATTATTGAATAAAAAACATAAATGAGAGATTTAAGAAAAGAATCCACTGTAAAAATTAATTTGCATTTTTTATAAAACCCAATATAACAGCGAGCAAAGAATTAAGGACAACAATCAATCAAATTATTGTTTAAAAAGAAGAAAATTAAATTATGAATACTAAAAACTCTGGTTAGATAATATGGAAAAATTAAAATTATTTTTGTTTAACTTTATGTTTGCGAGTATTGTGTACGGTGTGGAGGCCATGTTGTGAACAGTTTGTGTGGTCGAGGTGGCTAAGACACCGTTCAGACTGCTTCGTCTCTCAACTGTTGTAGTTTTTCTAACGCCCATACCTCGTCCTAATTGGTCTAACTGGCATAAAGTATGGGTGTTACTCAAAGGAAAAATGAATGCGAAGGCCTAGATTAGATTGAATATTTGAGGAAGGGATTATAAAACCCCAGGCACTGCGATCGAGGGACATATTGTACAACTAAAACTTTGTAAGTACAAGTTCAGGAGATTGGTGGCCTTAGTAAGTTTCAAAAATCCACGGAAAAAATATTAGATCATCACGCTGGAGGTTCCTAACATCTTGGAAACCAAAAACTTTAAAACCTCCTATTAGTTTAATAAATTATTAGCCTCACAATCATAAATTATGTGTTCTGCAGTCTTCTCCTTTTTACTGCATAACCTATACACTTTTTTCTCCATGGTACCTATCCTGTTCATGCGCACCCTCAGACCACAGTGATCAGTAATTAATCCCATGGTTCCCTGAGTTGTACTCTGCAAAAGACGTCTGTCACTCCTCTAAATCCTCGATAAGGACCCTCATCCAAGAGGCGCTTGCTATTAGAATGTCCATAAAGGTTATCCCATCTTGCCTAGCGTTGCTTGTTAATCAACCTATTGATAGCAGACTCGGCCTACGATAGAGAAATTTTTAAAGCCGGCTCGGATCCGTTAAACTCAGATGCAGATCCAAGTCCAGTCAGTCGGTTTGCTTTCTCAATACTCAATTCCTTTATGCCCCGGAACACAGTGAAAAGCAACTCGGCTTTCCAGAAACAGAGTATTGAGGTTCTCTAGACATTACCAGACTAGCTTGGATCGAATTTTAGGACAAAAGTGTTTTCCTCTCTAACTACCGTTATAAATATGAATACGAGCCTTCTTGAAGATCCGTTTCAAATCTCCCGAATACAGTCATTAATGACCATTTCTCAGCCTGGAATACTATCACAGGGTAACAGCTTTCTTTACCCTTGGTTTGAGCCAGTACATCCTAGCCTGTCTTTTTCTTACAGCTCTCTGTATCTAGGTTCCTAGATTTTCCCAATACGAGATCTTCCTCCCCAAATGTCATCTTGACATCAGAAACAATGTGTCGTTTCGCCATCTGATCAGTGTCCATCATTAGAATCAGGTTCATTAAAATCTGTGATTCTAGCATGTCTCAAAGCCCAGGCTAGCCAGACTACTGTCCTCCAGCCTAACCGCTGCTTTTACCTCTCTTATGACATACAGATCAATGGGGGAATGTTAAGGCCTAACTACTTGGTGGATCGATTTCTTTTATCGAACTGCGAACGATGGAATAACTAACCAAGAAGTAGTTAAAGTTAAGCAAGGCGTGAATGTAAAAGAGTATTCAATGTTAAACTGAGAAGGCTTCGGTAATACTTGACACGAATTACTTAAAGTGAAAAATACCAAGTTATAATAAATAAAATTGATAATTTAAGAAGAAAACCAGGGGAAGAAAGACTATTCTGGCTAAGACATCTAAGGGACTTTTTCGGATACAATTCTACTTAACTGTTCGAAAGGTAATTTCAAAGGATTGCAACAATTATAGCTAACCTTCACGGAAGAGTAATTGTCCGTGAAGTAAAAGAAGATGGCTGCAGTTAATTGCTGTAATTTATTGTTATAATATTTCTGTGTTTGTTTAGGTTTCGTTGGAGAAAACTTGTCGAAAGACAAAACAACATAAGTAAGAAATACAAACATTTATTTTATTGCAGTAAATAACCCATCTTGAATTCAATTGAAAATTTGTTTTTTAAATCACCGTTACCGGTCATTAATAATTAACCGTGTAACGGGTGAAAAAAATGTTCACAAAACTTTCTCACTCTTAATGGCTTCAAAAAATCAGCTCACATAGCTACCGTAAAACAGAAAATATGTAAAATTACTCCAAACCGGTCCATTTCTTTATTTTTCGTTAATTCGTAATCAAAATAATGTAAACAAATATTTACCGATCGTTGAAAAACCGAAAAAGTACACAGAACATTTATAGCGGTCACGGTTCTTTTAAATTTATTTCCGATTAATTCTTTGAACGGTAAATGTCATCCACAAAATCTGTTTATACTTTAGTTTCGAATCACCACATGTTTGAATTTGAAATCTCCGCAATAAATATTTCACCAGAATATGATGGACGTCTTTGATCACAATTCTCAATTTCGCTGAAAGTGAATCAGTAAGTGCCTAAAAAAATACAATAAGTTTGCTGTATAACTAATAGTTCAAAGAACACAAGACGTCAGTATATTCCAAATTTCATATCCATTGCTCTGACACGCTCGAGACTTTTAAGCCAATTTAACCAGTCCATAATATTTACAAAACAAATGTAACTCGATCAACATTATTTGAAATTCTACGATCATTCACCGTGAAACGGTCGAATTTGTGGTAGAACAGCAATCACACTCGTCATCGTTAAATCAAAGGTCGCCATCTTGAAAAGAAAGTGAATGAAAAATCTTACATTTTTTTTCATGTGAGTCTTTCACACTTTTTCAAAAAATGTCGTTCAGGCATTTTACTACGTACTTTCGTATCAAATTTCAAAGCAATCGTTTAATGCTCTTAGCCAAAATAGCGAAACAAAAACAAGCAAATAAACACAAAAATTAAAAGGTTACACACACACACACACACACACACACACACACACACACACACACATATATATATATATATATATATATATATATATATATATATATATATATTTATATATATATATATATATATATATATATATATATATATATATATATATATATATATATAAATTTATATATAAGTATATTTATATATATATATATATATATATATATATAAATGTGTGTGTGTGTGTGTGTGTGTGTGTGTGTGTGTGTGTATACGAAACAGGAAAATGGAAATTAAACTTAATTATCAAAATCAGATTTTCAAATATTTGTAATATTGACATCGTATTAGGGCCTAGTGATCGTAACAAGCAGCTGTCCCGCTGACGTAATGGAAGCGAATGTCCTCAAATATTTTTGTTATACGTGCTTTTTGAAAATTTTGATATCACAGTCTTAATCAGTATCGAAGTAGACATATATAATCAATTTAAACTTTCATTTACATTAATAGTGCAATAAATTAACATTAACAGACGTTAAATAAATTTTCTTAATTTTACCAAATTTTGCAAAATTCGAAATGCTTTTTTCTATAAGTGTTAACGCTGGTTGCGTCGAAAAAATTTGGTTTTAAAAAAAATTATAAAAAAATGTTGATTCGAAAAGGCCGGCAATTTGAAACTGTTCAAATGAAACTTTCTAACTGTTAGGGTATCATAATTAATTTTGTGCCAATTTTGAAACAAAACAAATCAAAATTTCATACCTGAACCTGCTAAAACAAAAACTCTAAACTGTTATGGTATCATAATTTTGATACAAAACATATCAAAATTTCTTACCTGAGCCTGCTAAAACAATAACTATAAACTATTAGGGTATCATAATTAATTTTGTGCCAATTTTTAAACAAAACAAATCAAAATTTCATACTGAACCTGCTCGTCAACACTCGTATACTCACTTTAATCATACACATGCATTTATAATTATTGATCCTTTTATCAGCTCTAACAAAATGATCTAGTGGTCCGAATCGGCACTCAATTCAAGGTCATTTCCTGGGTCTTACCATGATGGCTGCTCCAATAGGTAATTTTCCAACGAGAACTTACAACCAGTGTATTTAATTCAAAGAAACAATATTTACAATTTTGTAGTAAATAAAAAACAGCACTGAAAATAAACGTTGACATCAGTAGGGCTTCTTTGGGACTTTGCTCAATAAGGTAAGCCTACTTTGTATTGTAATTTTACAAAATACATTGGTTTATGATTATTTGGCAAGTACATATTATGAATCTTCATATAAATTGCCCAAACCCAACCTATAGAATATTTGAAGGAAATATGTAAATATTCCGTTGTTTTTTTAAAAATATTTATATTGTTTTTACTGTAGTTGAAATGGTTTTATCGCAGGAACAACAATAGCGCCAAATCAGCTGTTTAAGTAAAACATTATCTACACTTTCAGTACATATCAATATATCTGTTATATTTACTATATTTTCTAATTTAAATATTTATAGTGTAGATCATATAAGCGAAACAAATTAGCTGTATAGCAAAATGTTCAGCTAATTAGTCCGGTCACTTTCTAACCAGAAACCAGGCTGGAATGGAAATGGCACAAAACAAACACAAACACAAACAGTTTAAGCAACTTCCTGCTGGCCCGAGTTTTATGAGGGATAGTCTTACAGCGAACATTTCTAATCTAGTTTTTAATAGTCCAAACAAAACAGCAGCTGTGCCTCAGAGAGAGAGCGAGCGAGTCTATTCCTGGCGCGGCGAAATAAAACAAAACAGCAAAGGCCGCGACCACGGAAAAGAATTACGAAAAAGGGGGTAATATATTATTTAATTGGCAGTGGTTCAAAAGGAGAGTAATCGCGGCACGCAGCTGTCTCGCTGACGTGATAGAAGCGATTTTCTAAAACTATTTTCCCTTCTCTAATCCTTTTGATGTCACCAGCATAAGTCACTATTTAAATCTACATATATTCGCATTTTAAACTATAACATTATACTGAAAGTATGCCGTAAAATCAAATTCACTAATTTCAACAGATTTTAAGTATTCATAATGCTGTTTTTGACACTGATTAGGACATTAATTTTTTTTTAATGAGACAAAGAAATTAGAATTTTTAAAATTCGAAATGGTCGCCGTTTTGAAACAAACAAAATTTTATGGTTAACAAGCTTGTCTAAGCTAAAACCGTAATCGATTTTGTACCAAGTTTGAATCAAATTTGATCAAAATCACTAACACGTGAGCGTGATAAAACAAAGAAACACACACACACACACACACACACACACACACACACACACACACACACACACACACATATATATATATATATATATATATATATATATATATATATATAAAACAACCCCTCAAAAAGTTACCTCGATGGCAGCACCGGTGCTCATTTTAAAGTCTCGAGTTTGGGTCTACCCTGATGACCGCTCCAATACCTCATTTTTCCACTGGAAAGTCACTATTATATCTTAGACGGCATTAGATGACGTAATAAGAGAGTGCACAAGGCTTTTATAATTCAAAACATGAAGATCGTTTATTATTCTAATGAACCTTATGAGTTAAATTTATTGTTAAATTTAACAATAATATCTGCACGATGTATAAATTTTAAATGACCACGAATTTAAAATCCTGTAAAATTAAATTTCTAGACATTTTATATATGAAAAGAAGAGTAGGAGGGGAAATCAAATTTGATTATGGTTTTAGGAATTTTTAAAAACGTGGCAGTCACAGTACTGACTGACAGTAGCAAACATTTTTGAAAAAATGAAAAAATCACTGTTCGTTGCCGGTTTATATTGATACAATTATATTGCTGATCTTGTTGCTTTTGAATTGAAATTATACACAACTGATATTTAAAAAAAACGATGTTTAATTATCGATATCGTATAAAAATTTAACTAACAAAAAAACACACAATATTTCTAACTGTTAATTGCTCTAAAAACTGTGATAGCTGAGCCGGGCGTGTAGTACACGGAAAATATTTATTAATGAATTTATTCACACACAACGTACAAGATAGATTTAACTGTAAACGAACTCTCTAAATAATATTGTGTACAGTGTGTCGGTTATGTAGTATAATGGCGTTAGTTGTTATTTACATATATATTATTTAAATTTATAAATATTGTACACACTTGTTTACAAATAAATGTTAAATTAAAAAAATTGAAGTAAAAAATGGGTTTTAAACTCAAATCTCTGTGTTTAATAAGCGGAAGACGTAGCTTTGAGCCAAGAATGCACTAGAAACGAACAGCTCACTGGTAGACTAAACTAATTTCAAGAATAGGCCTAGTAATAATATGTATACGGCATGTGAAGTTCTTTTAGTGTTTATTCTTCGTAGACGTAAGCATAAAGTTATGCAATAAGTACATTTATTTTTGAGATCAATATTTTAAGGTTCATTTTTCAGCTAGGTAAAAAACAGATAAACAAAAATTAATCTTAGGAATAAGGTTCCATTTTCAATTTTTAAAAAGTGTATTTATTTTTTCAATTTAAGTCTCCAAAAATACATATTATTTTGAGGGTTTTGTGAGTTTTTTTTAGTAAACCGTAATTGAAAATTTACGAACATTAAAACTATTTTGTGATAAATTTTTTAATGGCTATATATTGTAATTATTTTGCTTCCATAAGGTACACATAGCTTCTTTAGTTTGTATTTTTGTGTTACATACTATATATTGTCTAGTTACTTACAAAACAATATAAGTGTGTGTGTGTGTGTGTGTGTGTGTGTGTGTGTGTGTGTGTGTGTGTGTGTGTGTGTGTGTGTGTGTGTGTGTGTGTGTGTGTGTGTGTGTGTGTGTGTGTGTGTGTGTGTGTGTGTGGTGCAATCTCTTTGTAGTGGTACTGAAGGGATCGTTAGTTTCTTGCCATGCCAGTGGAAGATGTCATTCTTTCCTCGAAAGTAACTTCAAGGGAAATCAAGCATCAAAATGAAAAGGTGAAGGAAAGAAAATGAAGGAAGTACTTAACAAACCGATGAGTTTGAAAAATGTTTCAAGAATTTAATCACCAATGGACAGATGTAATAACTGTTATGACGAATACTTTGAATGTAATAAGGTTGTTTTGTTAAAATAAAATAAATATTTACTTATCTTTATTTAAGTTCTGGTTAATTTTGGGTATCCTTGCAATCATAACCTTCATATTTTTCTAATTTTATTGCCCTTTTTATTTCCGTTAATACGTCCTATCAAAGCACCCACAAATAACAATGAAATCAAAGTTTTTGTGCCAAGACAAACATTTCTAAATTATGAATAATAAATAATTGTTGTTTAGTCTTCCGTTGAAACAAATACAGGAATGCACTCGCCCGCTTTGAAATAACCACATCTTTCGTCATCAGAATTCAAACATTTTACGACATTTTTGTGTTTATGTTATCATTCGCGGCGCAGACAAATGTCTTGAATTCTCGTCAGAGCAGCAAATTACTTAAAACCGATGTTCATTTCACAAAATTAATATTCCCGAAATTAGCGAAATTGGGTCTTTGATGAATTCAGATTTGTCCGTAAAGTTCAAAGTTTCGGAACAGCCGTTAAAATAACGAAACATGTTTTCAGGCAATAAATGCAGTCGCTTCTTATTTATTAGTCTCGCTTAAATGAAGGCAGCCAATTAAAATATGAAGTGCCTGGCAACTGCACGTTTATAATATTAATTAACCTACTGCCTGTAAGTGAACGTACTTGTAACTAATTAATGACGCGATTATGTGCAGGCTGGCAGCGCGACAGTAAAAACATTTATGCTAGTGTAACCACGAATTAAAAATTTACTTCACGCAGATGTCTCGCACAATCGATAGAAACGTGTGAACACTGAATAAAATCAAACAAAGGAAAATTTCGACTTGAAAAATCAAACGAATAGGTTTGGCTTTGTTGTTCTGGGTTAATTTTAATTTGTTTTCGGTTGGTTTTCTGTTGGTTTGTTTTGGATACACCAAATAAAATAATTTAGGTGAGGTAAGGTTGGGTTAAATTTCGTTAGGTTAGGTTATGGTTTTTCCTAGGTTAAGTGTGCAGTATACATTAAAAAAAATTATTAGGTTAGGTAAGTTTGGATTTAATTTTCGTTAGGTTAGGTTATGGTTTTTCCTAGGTTAATTTTGCAGGATACACCAAACAAAATAATTTAGGTTATGCATTGTTGGATTAAATTTCGTAAGGTTATGTTATGGTTTTTCCTAGGTTAAGTTTGCAGGATACACCAAACAAAATAATTTAGGTTAGGTAAGGTTGGATAAAATTTCGTTTGGTAAGGTTATGGTTTTTCCTAGGTCAAGTTTGCAGGATACACTAAACAAAATAATTTAGGTTTTGTAAGGTTGGATTAAATTTCGTTAGGTTAGGTTATGGTTTTTTCTAGGATAAGTTTGCAGGATACACCAAACAAAATAATTTAGGTTAGGTAAGGTTGGATTAAATTTCGTTAGGTTAGGTTATGGTTTTTCCTAGGTCAAGTTTGCAAGATACACCAAAATAATTTAGGTTAGGTAAGGTTGGATTAAATTTCGTTAAGTTAGATTATGGATTTTTCTAGATTAAGTTTGCAGGATACACCAAACAAAATAATTTAGGTTTGGTAAAGTTGGATTAAATTTCGTTAGGTTAGGTTATGGTTTTTCCTAGGTCAAGTTTGCAGGATACACCAAACAAAATAATTTAGGATTGGTAAGGTTGGATTAAATTTCGTTAGGTTAGGTTATGGTTTTTTGTAGTTCAAGTTTGCAGGATACATCAAGGAAAATAATGTAGGCTCATACAACATATTTAGATTAGGCGATAGATTTCAAGGATTTCTACAAAATCTGAAAAACCTTAATAGGTTTGGTAAAATTTAATCAAGTTTTGTTAAGTAAGGTTATGTTTTAGTTACGATTGATCAGGTTACATAAAACAAAGCAAACAAATAATTTTGATGTTGGATTCTAAGGATTTCTACAAAATATGGAAGACAGGTATTCAGTAAACCTCGTAAAAGTTATTCGGTTTTTATATTTTCATTATTCAATCAAATAATGTTTAAATATACATAATGTGTGCCTATGTTAAATATTGTGTAACACATGGGGTACGGTTTTATATCAAGAGATAAAACGAGCACAGAGATAATGCAACTAGAAGAAAAGTAAATAAAAACAGTTTATAACGAATATCTTGCAAAGTACACGAGTAGAATAATATATCAGAAGATAAAACAAAATTTATGATAAAACATTATATATTACTTCTGTAAAGATATAGAATACTTTACTGTTAATAATTTTTACTGGAGAAATATTTGTCGAAGAAGAATAGACAGAATATAAAATATGAAGATACGTATTAAGTATATTAACATAAAAATAAATACATTTTTAAAGAACATATAAGGCAGAAGAAGAACTATAAAACCGGCATATACAGATATGGATGAACCTTATAACATAGAGGTAATAGGGAATAAATTAATAAATAAACTGTAGGTTTAAAAAATAAAAATGCAAGTTTTTAGGGAATATTATATTTTTATTGAAATAATTTCTTAAACATGCATCCCGGAATTTTTCTAAATAATAATAAAGCAGTTTAAAAGATATTTGTTTTTTTTTAATATTATGATTCGTTGCATTCAAAAAACTTGCGGTTTTTGCATTCTTTTTAAATAGAATGTATTAGTTAAATTTAATTCATGGTTGAAATACTTACTAATGGATAGAGTACAATAAGTAGTTCAGTATATATTAGTATATAAGTAGTCATATATATATATATATATATATATATATATATATATATATATATATAATGCCTAACATGTAACTAATAGTTAAGCTTTAAAAATTTTTAAATATGAAAAAATTTGGCAGGTAAAAAGAACTAAAAGTGGCAAACTCAAAAAAAAATTAACTGCAGGATGCAGTTACTTAAAAAAAATATAAGTTTTACGATGTATTGAAAGTAGGCTTGGACTCCAGAAAAATGCTAGGAGTCACGTAGACAAAACATATATACATATCAACCGTTGTAGAGACTTAACGGCAAAAGGAGATTAAAATTAAAAAGGTTTTTCAATCTCTTTGGCTTAGACACTAGCCATTATTGGTTAAGCAAATTTGCGTGCTGTAGAAGGGAGTTCATATAAAATTAAGAACATGGTCCGCAAATGATTCCTTACAGTTTTTTGAATAGCTAACCTACGTCGCTTCACGACCAAACTTTCTACATTTTATAAGTGGTAATCACAGAAGAGTAGCAAGCAGCATAGCCGAGCCAGTTTGTTTATTTTTATTAATATGTATTAAGTTATGTCTACAGAATAGTTGCTACAGTAAAGTCTTTGTTATCAACGTCCTTATGTTAGTTAATCAAATAGAACTAAGAATTCTTTTAACGTGTTTTTCTTTTATTTTACACAAAGCGTTCGTATAATTCAGTAGTACTGCGGTACAAAAATTGCTAGTGTACACTTATATATTTTTAATGAATTCAATTAATTAATTCAGTAAGAATACTAAAAACGTGGAGTATAATCATCGTAAAGTGTAACAATTTGTTTTCAAAACCAACTTCGCTCTGGAACTGCGGACATATGGGCAAAGATCTCTACCACTCATCTAACTCTGTGTCATTAAAGACTCTCAATAACAATCTTGGTAATGAACATTTTTTTTTGTAATAATTCAAATTGAACAGTATGAAGAACCTTCTTAGTTCCCATTTGCAGTATCAAAGAACCACCCCGAGACAATTTATTCATTAATTTTTTGCATTGCAATAACAATTACTTAATTTGAGCACCATTTGTAATTGAAAGCTTTGTTTATAAGATATTGAATACTTTAAGAAAAACACCTTCAAATATTCATAATTTTTTCAGTAAAGATTAACAATTTCTGCAAAAATTGATTAACTTAATATTATATTTTGTCGCCCAACGTTGTGGTATTTATTTAAATAATATGCAACAATATATATATATATATATATATATATATATATATATATATATATATAGTACTTTGAAAAAAATAGATTTATTACTTATGTTTACTTGTTACGATACTTACGTATATTTAATTGTAGACAGAAATTTACTTTTAATAAGCTATATTTTAAAATAAAATGAATTTATGCAATATTTTACTAATATATTTAAAATATATTGAATGGTTACATACAATAAACGAAGCTGCTCTTATCATTTCACCCTTCATCTTCAGTTTACCAACCTGGAATAAAAATATTTTGTTAGTATGGCCTTAAACATTGGGTTCTGTAATTTGTGTATTTATGCACTTTTATTTGTGTTTTAAAACGATATTTATCCAATAAAATCTGTAAACAATTACAAAATATTAAATTATACCATTCAAATCTATTCTAATGTTATACTAAAGGAAAATTGTAAAGTAAATCAAAATTTAAAAATATCTTTCAACCAACATTGAATTTAATTAAAGACTGAAAGCATGGAGTATGTCTACCATGTAGCCTATGTTTTAATTTATTTTTGTAATCGTTTAAGAAAAACAATGGGCCTAGTAATATTGTTTTGTAAGTTTTCTTAATAACTTTATTATAAATGAAACAAAAATACTTAAACCTCATACATATTATCCCCTTAACTCTGACTAGGAATGTTAGGTGTTGGAAAGGTAAATTAAACTAAAACGAAAAATTTATCAAAGTAATATATACATATACATATCATAAGTTACAACATAAAGAAATGAAATTAATTATGATGACACATTATTACACTGAATACAACATAAAATCTAATTACCCACTAATTAAAATATAAAAATATTTATTGGAAAAAGTAGGTCTGGCTCAAAAGAAAAAGTAATATAAAAACAAGGAGAAGATTAGGGTAAGTAGCCTACTCGTAATTCTCATCACAAGAATCTTTCAATTTACCATAACCGAAAATGTAAGCCTAAATTTTACCAATAATATAACCCTTCCAAAAATAACTGCTAAGCAGACGAAATAAATACGTTACTTTGTAAATTTAATTTTGATAATGAAACTTAATTTTTCCAAATTTTTTTCTCGTACTAAATTTGTAATTTGTTTTAAGCAAGTAATAAAACAAGCGAACTATGTAATCTACCGAGTCCCCGCAGGGGGAGCAGACTAGCTGCACCTATTGAGAGGATTTAGACGTCTCTCGCGGTACCCAAGTCTAACACACACTTACACTTACAACAATACACTTACGACTTTAACACTTTACACTCACACTTTCATTTAGGTAGGCGATAATAGCCTTAATGTGTTTTTCGCCTTAAAATAAAAAAAAATCTACCGAGCAATATATTTTGCAGTATCACGTGACTATATTGTTATGGGTCATAAATTGTTCACGTAATGGCATAAATTTACTACAAGGAAAACATAAATTAGTTAAGAAATGTTTAGAGTGAATTTACTAAGCAAGAGTCTTAAGAGGAGGAAGTAAGTAGTTTAAAAAATTCAAATAACTAATAATGTTTTGTTCTGAATTTAGTTTTTCATAACGACTGTTAAAGAACTATTGATACAAATAATAAGCATTTCAAAATCAATTATGTAACCACCACCCGTCTCAGAGTAATTTTTGAGATCATAGCCTATTTCCGAAAAAAACATACCCTCGCGACTACATATTACACGTAAATGAACATCTAGATACGCAAAAACACAATCATAAAAATGTATTTTCGATCACGTTCGTGAAGCCAATTCTGTTTAAACACCATCATTCAACGCCTTAAAATAGTCATAATATTTTACTATACATTTTTCTTTTCAAATATCGTTTTTCTGAAAGAGCGTTTAAAACTACTTAAAATAAAATTTTAGACATAAATTCGAATAACAAGCTTAGTCAATTTCAGATTTATGTTAATAAC
>CM040188.1:69553669-69563669 GCA_022606455.1 Callitettix versicolor | reverse complement strand
CTCTCTCTCTCTCTCTCTCTCTCTCTGACACACACACAAGAGCGCGTGCGCACGCACACACACACGCACAATCACACCCTCATACAAACACACACACACACACACACACACACACACACACACACACACACACTCATACACACACACGCACACACACACACACACACACTCACTCACTCACACACACTCTCGCACACACTTACGCACAGGCGCACATGCACGCACACACTCGCTTTTATGATTTTATTAAACGTTTGCCTTACTGTAGCCCTTTTTTGATCTTGCTTTCTCTAAATATTATGCGTGCCATTGATACTCCGATACTGTCATTGGTTTAAAAAAAACATTTATTGTAATAATTTTTTCTTCTTTTAAGATTCAAATTTTCTTTAAACCTTCCAAAAAATTATGCATGCCGAAACATGTTTCTTTTATTTGCCATAAGAAACCCAATCATTGAAAGACACTTCACAACCTAACAATAACATATAGAAAAACCAGAGCGCTTGTATAGTTTCACAAAAATTATTTTTTATTCAGTAACATATATGTCTCCGTGCGACCTGCGACCTCTTCACGCATAGTACAGCTAAACATTATAAAATGTGCTTTTATACTACTACCGTTGATGTTAAAACAGCAAGGTAAAGAAAGGAAGGATTGAGAATGTAAAAAGCCGGGAAACACCAGCTTGGGGAAAACCCTAAGGAATAGGCTTGAATAAAGGAGAGAATGTTTAGTCTGACCGTTTAATTTAAAATTAGGGTTTTTACAGATACATCTACATATTCCCAAAATGTCTAAACTATTTAGCGTTATATGTTTTTGGTTTTATAAATTACAGTGACATTGTTTAAATGAAAGATGCGACCAAATTGTAATAAATTATTTGCAAGTTCTAGTCGTTTTTTCGTATTTTCAACAATGGAAATGCACTTTAACACGAATTTGTATAGCTCTTCCAGATTATCCTACGTATACACAAGGGCACTCTTTAGCGATAACTGTTAAATGCCCACAACTCAATACACCACTTTTTAGTAAAAGATATATTTTTCCTTACTGTTGACAATGTCCTTCTCTAAGTTCAATATGTAATGTAAAGTAGCTTTTTATTAATTTTGTCTAAGATTAAATTTCTAATTGTATAACTTATATTGCTTAAAAATGGTATTTTACAATATTTTGTGTTTCTTTAATTGACATTTTACCTTGAATAACATACTAATTACTAATGCATTCTGATTTGTAATTAAAATTCTCTTCTCAAAATCAACATTATATTTATTATTGACAGTAGTTTGTTTGTCATATTTTCTTTTTCAATTTTAACATGAACTGTATTAGTATTTAAGCACAATTTATAATTTTTAACTTTACCATGTCTGAAGATGACTCACGGCTAAACATGTCACTGAATAAACAAGAATTTTTGTGAAGCTAGTTAAGTGTTTTAATTTTCCTGGATAACTTTCACCAAGTGCCGACTGTGTGTACAATAAATAGTAAATAGACGCGTGCTTCAAGATAATAAGAAGATCTAAAAACCGGCTCCGAAACATAAATTCAGTTTTCTAGATTATAGAATCGCCAGAGTCAACATTTTACTCCAATATTCTCAGTTTGTGTATCTATATAGTCCGTCTGTAAAAATATTGTTTAATTAATAAATTCACTTGTCACTCTGCGCCTTCTTGAGTCTCTGCTGAGGACCTCTGACCCAAATTCTGTGCCTTCCTTTCTACTATCCTGACATCTAAAGTTTTTATCCCGAACACATCATTAACATATTTACTGTGTACAATCAGATTTATCCAGAGGTAAAAGAACGACCAGTTACAATATTAATTACCAAATACTTAAGGTAATTAAAAATTATAAAAATTTAATAGTAGGGTAGTAAAAAAAAATAATTTGTAGTCCTACTATGATGGGATATACTGGAAGTTAAAATCCAAAATTTAAAACGTATGTAAAATCCAAAATGTACATTTTACATTATTCAAAATGTAAAATCCAAAACTTTCCTACTTGAAGTAGGTATAAAAAGTATGTTTTTTTTTACTTACAATAAGGAAAATTTAATCACTCTTTGGATGAATTGGCGATAGAACTTCAAAACAAGGAACCATTACTTTCGCGTTGCTTAAGGAGCTTTAAGGAAACAAAAAATCACTTTTATTCAACGCAGATTATGAACTTTATATAATTTTCTAAATCTGTCATATTACAATTACAATACTATTTATCACACATGTATGTACGAATTTAAATACATAAACTTGTACAATTACGTAAATGTGTCAAATTACATTTGAAAATCGATATTTTGAACGGTGGTTGTCGATCTCCAAACATACACCTTCACCTTGGTACGTACCCTACAGACGGGTTAAGTTAATTGCTTCAAGTTTGTTGGATGCATGCAAACTTAATTTTATTTTGAGTGTTACATTACTTAAGTAACTAAACCGGTGTGAACACGCCTAAAAAGAAAATTTAATCATTGAATTCAAGTAGTATATTTAATGTTTTTTATATAGGCTATTTCATTTGCTCTTAAATTAATTGAACGTAGGTATACACTAGTCGAATTCAAAAATTTTTCTTCAAATTGATTTAAGTATCCAATAAAAATTAAGCATGTTCAAGTTCCACTCGAAAGTTGAACCAAGCTTGAAAAGCAACAACAGCTGTTATTTGGAAAAACTTCAATAAAAAAACTTCTACGCTGGTGAAACACTAGATATGCGAAATTCTTTTTATATTCTTCTTCTTTTCTGCTGGGATTATTATCACTGTGTTCAGTATAATGATCTGCCTTCCATAGCTTTGTCAATTCTACTTTCGTTGACTCGTTTCGGAGAACCTCCATCTTCAAAAACTATATCTATACTCAAAGTAGAGTATAGATCTATACTCAAAGTAGAGTATATATATAGTTTTTGAAGATGGAGGTTCTCCGAAACGAGTCAACGAAAGTA
The DNA here is from genome assembly GCA_022606455.1 of Callitettix versicolor. Lineage (NCBI taxonomy): Eukaryota > Metazoa > Arthropoda > Insecta > Hemiptera > Cercopidae > Callitettix > Callitettix versicolor. Next base: position 69,560,685 of record CM040188.1, on the reverse strand, counting down.
GAATTGACAAAGCTAAGGAAGGCAGATCATTATACTGAACATGGTGACTAGATATGTCTTTTATTTCTGCAAAGTGTTTTGTAAATTATAACACTATTGTTATAATTCCACTTATGTTCATTATCTCTTAGTATAATGTAAAACAACAATTTACAATAAAATCACCATTCGTGAAAGTGTAGTTGTTTTAATCTTAGTGATAACGTTACTAAATACACAATCATTCTTTCACTGTCTCGTATTTAAAGAACAGACTGAGACTGTGTTCTGATGATGAACGATAGTATTCCTCGACAAAGACACGTCTCGTGAAGGATGACATTTCAATTAATTCGTATAAGCAGAAGAACTTCTCATTATAGTAATGGTTCCAGGAGCATGACGCCTTGCTCATCCATTACGTTTATTCCTGTACCTTAAGTTGTTTTATGTAAGAAATGCCAATACAATACTTATTTGTGTCAAGTAATAACTTTCAGGTTGTATTTTCAGCATCGTTTACTTGTCGCAACTCCGAGTGTCTTACCAATAAAGTAACGCTCACCTTAAGTTACACTCTAGTCGAAAATTTAAAAAATAATAATTCCTTTATATCAAAAAACATCGATACCTTTAAAATGGAACTAAATTTATAGCTGTTGATAAACCTATTCCTATTTACATGTACAGCAAATGAAACTTCATACGAGGTTTGTCCAATAAATACGCGAACTGGTCGAATATGGTGGCCATTACGGAGAGTTAAGCCACGCCCACTGGCCTCACGTGTTGTCTGGGACCCAATGAGCCGTCAGTGCTTGGCAGAACGTTACGCTGTGCGGATCTTGCGAGTAGAGTTATTTTTAGTTTTGCATTATTTTTTTGTTCGTCGATATGGAATTTGACCAATTCACTGAACAACGAATTAACATCAAGTTTTTGGTAAAGCTTGGTAAAAATTACCAAGAAATTGCTGAAATGTTGAGAGTTGTTTATGGTGATAATGCTATGAAGAAAACAGCCATTTTCAAGTGGATTAAGCGCTTTAAAGAAGGTCGAGAAGACGCATACGGATGATGCAAGAGGACGACCTTCAACCTCTTGTGTGCATGAAAACATTGATCGTGTGCGGCGTCTTGTCCTTACTGATCGCCGAAAAATGTCCGAATGATAGCTGAAGAACTAAATTTAGGAAAATCAACAGTGCACACAATCTTAACCGAGCATTTGGGCTTAAGAAAGGTTTGTGCGAAAATCGTGCCAAAACTGCTGACTCCGCATCAAAAGTTGAGAAGAGTCGAATGTGTTACTGACTGGAAAAATTCCATGGAAAATGATGTTGGATTCTTAAATAGGGTTATCACTGGTGATGAATCGTGGTTTTTCGAGTATGACCCCGAATCGAAATCGCAAAGCATGGAGTGGAAAGCAACAGGTGAAGCTCGAACAAAAAAAATCAAGGAAAAGCCGATCAAAAATCAAAGTCATGCTCCTGGTTTTCTTTGATATCAAAGGTGTTGTTCATCATGAATTCCTTCCTGAGGAAAAAACGGTAAATTCTGAGTTCTACCTTAACGTTCTCAAGCGTTTGAGAGATCGAGTGCGTCGTATGCGACCACATTTGACTCAAAACGATGGATGGATTCTTCATCAAGACAATGCACCCGCACATTCGGCTTTGATTGTTCGCCAGTTTCTGGCTAAAAATTCAATCACTATCCTTGATCATCCCCCTTATTCACCGGACCTCGTCCCCTGCGACTTTTTTCTATTCCCTAAATGCAAAAATGTGATGAGGGGACAGCATTGGGAAGATGTGGACACAATAAAACAAGAAACGACGAGGAGACTGAAAAGCCTGACTTCCGAGGACTTCCAAGGGTGCTTTGAAGAGTGGAAAAGAAGATGGGATAAGTGCATAGCAGTGAATGGAGAGTATTTTGAAGGGGACAAAATCAATGTAGATGAAATTTTGTAAAATAAAGTTTTTATGACCTTAGTTCGCGTATTTATTGGACAAACCTCGTAAAATGTGTGAAATCTGTTTAATCTAATAAAGTTAAGTCTTGAAATGGTTCAAGGATCTAAAGTAAATGAAATAATTAATATCACAATTCCAGTGATTTTCTATAAATCGTATAGAAAAAAATATTTTTAAAAGACCAAAATATTAAAAAAAAATTTTTTTACAAGGTTATTATTTTCATACATACGTTAAAGGCTATTTAAAATGAATACTCAATTTGTTATTTTCCACTAATACAGGAACCAAACTTTAACATTAGAATACACACACACACACACACACACACACACACACACACACACACACACACACACACACATTGTATTTAAATGCGACACAAAAAATCGATTTCGGTAACAATTTCAACACGTTCGTTGAAATTCGTTCATCAACTTCAAAATGGTAAAAACTTTAATTTCAAATTGATAACTTTTTTTTTCATTCAGCGTTACGAACGGTATAAGTCGGCGTTTTAAAAACATTTGAAATCAAGAAATTTAATACGATGGCTGTCATTTTCGTATATTCAATCTAATTTAAAACTTTAAAATACCAGTATGTGGAACTTTAATGCTGATTATGGATGGTTAAATCAGAATTTCCAAAAAGTTTAAGATAATACCTTAGAAAATTCGATTCGATCACGATAACGAAACAGCTGAGCGAGACAATTAATTTTGTATTAAGCTTCTGTGAGCCAGCATACAAACTACCGTTTCTTTATAAGATTGTGAAAATTCTTATATCGACTCATGTCTATTTCCTGGGATAAAAGACTATGGTTAGTATTTATGACTAATGATCTATCCGAAATATTGCTATTCGATGATAATTTATTTAAATTTTCGCCTTAAAAATAATGCAGAAAATTCTATCTTTAATTCTTGGTTCATTTTCGTAAATATTTAACTGATTTTCTCAGCAATACATTCCGGTTATATATCAAAATACACTTTTGTTATACATACAACAAACTATCGGCCACGAGATATTTTACGTGAAAAAGTTATCTTATTTCGTAAAATAAACCCCTAGTCTGATTTCGCAATAAAACTCTTTGCGGTAGTCAGTCGTGCCAACTTCTAAGTACGTAAAACCAATTAAATAAAACTAAATAGTCATCACTGTAATTATTTGTGCGATTATGCACACGGAAGTATAACTACAAATAATTTTAAGTTATAAATTTCTTGAGTCACAACAAAGTACAATTAAAAATATTGCAAACTAAATTTAACTGTTATTCTGCTTTCTGACGTCACCGGTTCAGCAATTAAAGGAACAGTTTGTGTGTTTCTCCGGTGGGGGGCAAGTAAAACACCGAAATAAAATAGAGTTACGACTTCTGTTTTAAAGTTTATTCTGTTCTTACTAAATCAGAGCCTGTTTACGACATATCTTTCAGTACGAAGACAAATTGGAGTTCATGTCACTGGCAAGTGTAAATTTGTTAATGAATTTAAATCCGTTTCGAATAACATTTCGAAAAGTAAAAACTGTTTTGTTTATTCATAAAAATAAAAATCCTGTTAAAGTATGTTTTAATTTTAATATCCTTCTTCGGCTTAACTTAATAATAAATTATTGAGAAATAATAATCAAATATTTTCCACTGTATAAAAAAAAATATTGAGCCAAATTTATTACCGTAGCTCATAATATACGATTAGAAATTCATTAAATATATTTCCATAAACATAAATTAAAACAATCGCACCAAGTAGCGGTCTCACTAACGTGATTGAAGCGAATTTTTAAAAATATTTCCCTTTATCTTATCCTTTACTGAAATTCTGAATTCAATATCGTAATCAGTATTAAAATCTGCATATATTAGCATTTTAAACTTTCAAATTGCATCGATAATACGAAAATGAACCCTGACCGCCGTTAAATTAAATTTCTTAATTTCAACGGCTTTGAAAATTAAAAATACTATTTTTTTCCATTTCCACACAGATTGGTAAAATCAGATTTTAAACGAAATTTAAGACAGAAAATTAATTAATTTGTGAAAATTTAAAATGACCGCCATTTTAAAATTGTTGAACGAATTTAACTGATTAAAACATGTTCAAGTTATTACGATAATAGATATTTGGGGTACGTTTTAATCAAATCGGACCATAATTGCGAACACGAGCGTTATGAAAACATTTACATCATACATATCGCTTTTAACATCCACTAAAAAGTGATTAAAATTAAATTTCTTAATTTCAACGGTTTTGAAAATTAAAAATGCTAATTTATTCAATATCCACGCAGATTGGTAAAATCAGATTTTAATGGACGCTGCTTTCTGGTCCATAATCTGGGTCATATTATGATGGATGCTACAATAGCTAATTTTTTCAATTGTTATCAGCTGAAAATTATTCGATAAATACTTCTTTCTTGATAAACGATTTGGAATTCATTTTTCAACATTATATCTAACCGTTGCAGTTTGTTTTTGTTATTGTAAGGCGAAAAGCACATTGAGGCTATTATCGCCTTCCTAAATATAAGTATGAATGTAAAATGTTCTGTAAGTGTAAATGTGTGTTAGACTCGGGTACCGCGAGGAACGTCTAAATCCTCTTAATAAGTGCAGCTAGTCTGCACCCCCTGCGGGGTCTAACCGTTGTATTCAATCTCTTTCACCTTAAGTTAAAAAAAAATGATTGAGAACACTTAATTACTTAATATTAAACGATGGTAAATTAATTACAATTAATTAAGTATAAGCACTTTGTTTTATATCAACAGATATCAATATAATCAGTTTCAAGTGCCCCAAATAGGGATTACAAAATACCTAGGGCGTTCAAACAGTTTTAAATTAATTTAACAGCTCCAATACGTTACCGCACCCACTAAAAGTGATTTAATTGGACGTAACTTCTCCTGGGAGACGAGTTTCATACGATCCATACTTTAGCGTGATTCATTGTGCCTAATATTAATTTACTGCCTTGATGCACCCCCTCCGCCAACACACGGCCTGGTCCATACTTTTATCAATGACGTGTTTACTGTTATAGAGTTTATTGAATTGAAAACTAATTACGCATTCATGCATTGAAATACCAACAAAGAGGAGGCGAAACCATCCCTAATGTACGTTTTTAGATGCACTTGCAATTAACTACGAAATATATGATTATTTAATTAATGGTAAGTGGTTTTGTGTTACTAAAATGAAAAGTAGATGCATTATGAATAATTAAAACTGTTTTCGCAACTGTATTGAAATAACGATACAGTCATTCACAAATTTTAGTTCGTAAACATTTAAAATTTTTATATTATTTGACAAAGAATGTGTTTTCACGTGTCATTTTTCAAATCAACAATATATCTGAAAATATCGTACTGCAAATAACGTTCATGTTCGTTATACTTGAACAATTCTGTTACTGAACCAAAAATAAAAATCATAGATCATGTTTTCTCTTTCTTCGTTATTTGAATTACGATAATTTGTTTGTAAGCACAACAAATTAACACAGCTAGTCTTCTAATTCGTCGTTAAACTAAAAATGTATTATAGCCTAACACCTGTTCTATAAAAGCAGCTGATTACGAATTAATATGAACGACAAATTAACACAGCTAGTTATTAACAACACATCCTAATACTTATTATAGCCAATCAGCTGTTCACTAAAATTAGCTGATATGAATTAATACAAAAAAACTGATCTTTTAATATACCTACCAAAATTAAATTAACAGTTCGTTCCATACACTTAGGCTTAAATCTGTCAAACTTCTTCTTAATTTCTGTAGGGTAGTGGTTATCGCATCCGCCTCATAAACGCAAGATTCCGTGTGGAAACAGTAATTTTTAATTAGTATTAATAAATTTTATATGAGACTTGCGACGCGCAAAATATACTGTTACATATCAATATGAACATGTTCCTGGCTTCATGCATCCAAATCACAATCAGTCCCACAACAAGATACTGTTAAAAAAATAATCGCGGCATTCAGCTGTCCGCTTACGTTATGAAAAATAATTTCCCAAAATATTCTTTTATAATATGCTCTTTTGAAAATTTGATTTCACCATCGTAATCTGCGTCAAAGTCTGAACATATTTAAATTGTCAATGCAATTTGAAGAATTGGAATTTGCATATTATATTTCTGCTTAAGAATAAATAGTGCAAAATAGTAAATTGGTATTTTTCAATTTCGTAAATGACAGATGTTCTGAAAATGTTTAATGGAATTAGCTAGGAAACTAACTTGTTTGCTAAGCTAATTTCAAAATCGATTTTTGTTTCAAGTTTGAATCAAATCTAACCAAAAATTGATGACACTCTCTCTCTCTCTCTCTCTCACACACACACACACACACACACACACACACACACACACACACACATATATATATATATATATATATATATATATATATATATATATATATATAGAAATGGAGGTACCGGAACTGTAACTTTTCAAATTAATGTGGATAGTATTTAAATTACTGGCCTACTTTTTTGTTATACACAAACCTCAAAGTTTCATTTAATTCCAAATTTTATTCTACAAAATAAGTACAAACATTTGTTGTAGACCAGTAAATATCACAATTTCATGACTGATTAGGTTGTCCGCCGTCCTAAAAGATTGCCAAAAATGTCAGCAAGTTTTCATCATACAGTCACGTGACCTCTCCTTTCTCTTGTTGACTAATGCTGAATGGTGTCCAGACCCAATCCAAGAGCCGAAGAGGAGGTCCATTGATCTGTACAGGCCTGAAACTGTAGCAATATTCAATGATAAGCTCGGTACTGTGATTATGAGTTTCATTTGTCAGCAACTTCTTTCACGAGTCAGCCGGCGAAGGTAAAACCACACTACCAACCGTTACAGTAAAGTAGTCGCACTTCGCAGTACTCACAATGAATACTGAATTTATAGATTCTGTATCCATTGATACTCAATAGTAATGCACAACAAACTACCCTAGCCTCACATCTTAATCGGTCGTTCCAACCTGCGAATATTTCTTT